>OV651815.1:4035662-4230913 GCA_927349885.1 Psylliodes chrysocephalus
AATAATCTAAATAATCAAATAATCTAAATAATCTAAATAATCTAAATAATCTAACTAAATCTAAATATCTAAATAATCTAAATAATCTAAATAATCTAAATAATCTAAATAATCTAAATAATCTAAATAATCTAAATAATCTAAATAATCTAAATAATCTAAATAATCTAAATAATCTAAATAATCTAAATAATCTAAATAATCTAAATAATCTAAATAATCTAAATAATCTAAATAATCTAAATAATCTAAATAATCTAAATAATCTAAATAATCTAAATAATCTAAATAATCTAAATAATCTAAATAATCTAAATAATCTAAATAATCTAAATACTCTAAATAATCTAAATAATCTAAATAATCTAAATAATCTAAATAATCTAAATAATCTAAATAATCTAAATAATCTAAATAATCTAAATAATCTAAATAATCTAAATAATCTAAATAATCTAAATAATCTAAATAATCTAAATAATCTAAATAATCTAAATAATCTAAATAATCTAAATAATCTAAATAATCTAAATAATCTAAATAATCTAAATAATCTAAATAATCTAAATAATCTAAATAATCTAAATAATCTAAATAATCTAAATAATCTAAATAATCTAATAATCTAAATAATCTAAATAATCTAAATAATCTATAACTAAATAATCTAAATAATCTAAATAATCTAAATAATCTAAATAATCTAAATAACTAAATAATCTAAATAATCTAAATAATCTAAATAATCTAAATAATCTAAATAATCTAAATAATCTAAATAATCTAAATAATCTAAATAATCTAAATAATCTAATAATCTAAATAATCTAAATAATCTAAATAATCTAAATAATCTAAATAATCTAAATAATCTAAATAATCTAAATAATCTAAATAATCTAAATAATCTAAATAATCTAAATAATCTAAATAATCTAATAATCTAAATAATCTAAATAATCTAAATAATCTAAATAATCTAAATAATCTAAATAATCTAAATAATCTAAATAATCTAAATAATCTAAATAATCTAAATAATCTAAAAATCTATACTAAATAATCTAAATAATCTAAATAATCTAAATAATCTAAATAATCTAAATATCTAAATAATCTAAATAATCTAAATAATCTAAATAATCTAAATAATCTAATAACTAATAATCTAAATAATCTAAATAATCTAAATAATCTAAATAATCTAAATAATCTAAATAATCTAAATAATCTAAATAATCTAAATAATCTAAATAATCTAAATAATCTAATAATCTAAATAATCTAAATAATCTAAATAATCTAAATAATCTAAATAATCTAAATAATCTAAATAATCTAAATCATCTAAATAATCTAAATAATCTAAATACTAATCTAAATAATCTAATAATCTAAATAATCTAAATAATCTAAATAATCTAAATAATCTAAATAATCTAAATAATCTAAATAATCTAAAATAATCTAAATAATCTAAATAATCTAAATAATCTAAATAATCTAAATAATCTAAATAATCTAAATAATCTAAATAATCTAAATAATCTAAATAATCTAAATAATCTAAATAATCTAAATAATCTAAATAATCTAAATAATCTAAATAATCTAAATAATCTAAATAATCTAAATCTAAATAATCTAAATAATCTAAATAATCTAAATAATCTAAATAATCTAAATAATCTAAAATAATCTAAATAATCTAAATAATCTAAATAATCTAAATAATCTAAATAACTAATAATCTAAATAATCTAAATAATCTAAATAATCTAAATAATCTAAATAATCTAAATAATCTAAATAACTAAATAATCTAAATAATCTAAATAATCTAAATAATCTAAATAATCTAAATAATCTAAATAACTAAATAATCTAAATAATCTAAATAATCTAAAATCTAATAATCAAATAATCTAAATAATCTAAATAATCTAAATAATCTAAATAATCTAAATAATCTAAATAATCTAAATAATCTAAATAATCTAAATAATCTAAATAATCTAAATAATCTAAATAATCTAAATAATCTAAATCTAAATAATCTAAATAATCTAAATAATAATCTAAATAATCTAAATAATCTATAACTAATAATCTAAATAATCTAAATAATCTAAATAATCTAAATAATCTAAATAATCTAAATAATTAAAATCTAAATAATCTAAATAATCTAAATAATCTAAATAATCTAAATAATCTAAATAATCTAATAATCTAAATAATCTAAATAACTAATCTAAATAATCTAAATAATCTAAATAATCTAAATAATCTAATAATCTAAATAATCTAACATAATCTAAATAATCTAAATAATCTAAATATTCTAAATAATCTAAATAATCTAAATAATCTAAATAATCTAAATAATCTAAATAATCTAAATAATCTAAATAATCTAAATAATCTAAATAATCTAAATAATCTAAATAATCTAAATAACTAAATAATCTAAATAATCTAAATAATCTAAATAATCTAAATAATCTAAATAATCTAAATAATCTAAATAATCTAAATAATCTAAATAATCTAAATAATCTAAATAATCTAAATAATCTAAATAATCTAAATAATCTAAATAATCTAAATAATCTAAATAATCTAAATAATCTAAATAATCTAAATAATCTAAATAATCTAAATAATCTAAATAATCTAAATAATCTAAATAATCTAAATAATCTAAATAATCTAAATAATCTAATAATCTAAAATCTAAATCTAAATAATCTAAAATCTAAATAATCTAAATAATCTAAATAATCTAAATAATCTAAATAATCTAAATAATCTAATAATCTAAATAATCTAAATAATCTAAATAATCTAAATAATCTAAATAATCTAAATAATCTAAATAATCTAAATAATCTAAATAATCTAAATAATCTAAATAATCTAAATAATCTAAATAATCTAAATAATCTAAATAATCTAAATAATCTAAATAATCTAAATAATCTAAATAATCTAAATAATCTAATAATCTAAATAATCTAAATAATCTAAATAATCTAAATAATCTAAATATCTAAATAATCTAAATAATCTAAATAATCTAAATAATCTAAATAATCTAAATAATCTAAATAATCTAAATAATCTAAATAATCTAAATAATCTAAATAACTAAATAATCTAAATAATCTAAATAATCTAAATAATCTAAATAATCTAAATAATCTAAATAATCCTAAATAATCTAAATAATCTAAATAATCTAAATAATCTAAATAATCTAAATAATCTAAATAATCTAAATAATCTAAATAATCTAAATAATCTAATAATCTAAATAATCTAAATAATCTAAATAATCTAAATAATCTAATAATCTAAATAATCTAAATATCTAATAATCTAAATAATCTAAATAATCTAAATAATCTAAATAATCTAAATAAATCTAAATAATCTAAATAATCTAAATAATCTAAATAATCTAAATAATCTAAATAATCTAAATAATCTAAATAATCTAAATAATCTAAATAATCTAAATAATCTAAATAATCTAAATAATCTAAATAATCTAAATAATCTAAATAATCTAAATAATCTAAAATCTAATAATCTAAATAATCTAAATAATCTAAATAATCTAAATAATCTAAATAATCTAATAACTAATACTAAATAATCTAAATAATCTAAATAATCTAAATAATCTAAATAATCTAAATAATCTAAATAATCTAAATAATCTAAATAATCTAAATAATCTAAACTAAATAATCTAAATAATCTAAATAATCTAAATCTAAAATCTAAATAATCTAAATAATCTAAAAAATCTAAATAATCTAAATAATCTAAATAATCTAAATAAACTAAATAATCTAAAATCTAAATAATCTAAATAATCTAAATAACTAAAAATCTAAATAATCTAAATAATCTAAATAATCTAAATAATCTAAATAATCTAAATAATCTAAATAATCTAAACTAAATAATCTAAATAATCTAAATAATCTAAATTAAACTAAATAATCTAAATAATCTAAATAATCTAAATAATCTAAATAATCTAAATAATCTAAATAATCTAAATAATCTAAATAATCTAAATAATCTAAATAATCTAAATAATCTAAATAATCTAAATAATCTAAATAATCTAAATAATCAAAATAATCTAAATAATCTAAATAATCTAAATAATCTAAATAATCTAAATAATCTAAATAATCTAAATAATCTAAATAATCTAATATTAACTCTAAATAATCTAAATAATCTAAATAATCTAAATAAATCTAAATAATCTAAATAATCTAAATAATCTAAATAATCTAAATAATCTAAATAATCTAAATAATCTAAATAATCTAAAAATCTAAATAATCTAAATAATCTAAATATCTAAATAATCTAAATAATCTAAATAATCTAAATAATCTAAATAATAAATAATCTAATAATCTAAATAATCTAAATAATCTAAATAATCTAAATAATCTAAATAATCTAATAATCTAAATAATCTAAATAATCTAAAAATAATCTAAATAATCTAAATAACTAAATAATCTAAATAATCTAAATAATCTAAATAATCTAAATAATCTAAATAATCTAAATAATCTAAATAATCTAAATAATCTAAATAATCTAAATAATCTAAATAATCTAAATAATCTAAATAATCTAAAAATCTAAATAATCTAAATAATCTAAATAATCTAAATAATCTAAATAATCTAAATAATCTAAATAATCTAAATAATCTAAATAATCTAAATAATCTAAATAATCTAAATAATCTAAATAATCTAAATAATCTAAATAATCTAAATAATCTAAATAATCTAAATAATCTAAATAATCTAAATAATCTAAATAATCTAAATAATCTAAATAATCTAAATAATCTAAATAATCTAAATAATCTAAAATAATCTAAATAATCTAAATAATCTAAATAATCTAAATATCTAAATAATCTAAATAATCTAAATAATCTAAATAATCTAAATAATCTAAATAATCTAAATAAATCTAAATAATCTAAATAATCTAAATAATCTAAATAATCTAAATAATCTAAATAATCTAAATAATCAAATAATCTAAATAATCTAAATAATCTAAATAATCTAAATAATCTAAATAATCTAAATAATCTAAATAATCTAATAATCTAAATATCTAAATAATCTAAATAATCTAAATAATCTAAATAATCTAAATAATCTAAATAATCTAAATAATCTAATAATCTAATAATCTAAATAATCTAAATAATCTAAATAATCTAAATAATCTAAATAATCTAAATAATCTAAATAATCTAAATAATCTAAATAATCTAAATAATCTAAATAATCTAAATAATCTAAATAATCTAAATATCTAAATAACTAAATCTAAATAATCTAAATAATCTAAATAACTAAATAAACTAAATAATCTAAATAATCTAAATAATCTAAATAACTAAATAATCTAAATAATCTAAATAATCTAAATAATCTAAATAATCTAAATAATAATCTAAATAATCTAAATAATCTAAATAATCTAAATAATCTAAATAATCTAAATAATCTAAATAATCTAAATAATCTAAATAATCTAAATAATCTAAATAATCTAAATAATCTAAATAATCTAAATAATCTAAAAATCTAAATAATCTAAATATCTAAATAATCTAAATAATCTAAATAATCTAAATAATCTAAATAATCTAAATAATCTAAATAATCTAAATAATCTAAATAATCTAAATAACTAAATAATCTAAATAATCTAAATAATCTAAATAATCTAAATAATCTAAATAATCTAAATAATCTAAATAATCTAAATAATCTAAATAATCTAAATAATCTAAATAATCTAAATAATCTAAATAATCTAAATAATAATCTAAATAATCTAAATAATCTAAATAATCTAAATAAACTAAATAATAAATAATTAAATTAAAAAAGTAAAAAGTAAATTAAGTTTATAAAATATTTCATTTTCTTGAACCGACACCACTGTGATAAAGAGAATCTGCTCAGTAAAAAAAAAATATTATAATAAAAAACTAGCCAAGGTAAGTTGAGGTGTGTTGTATTTTTTTAATTTTTTGGTTATGACGTGACAGTGAATATCACAACAGTACCTATATATATATATATATATATATATATATATATATATATATATATATATATATATATATATATATATATATATATATATATATATATATATATATATATATATATATATATATATATATATATATATATATATATATATATATATATATATATATATATATATATATATATATATATATATATATATATATATACATCTTTAAACATTATTGCGTCCGTACAAAAAACGACCTTGTTGCGTCACCAAGAAAACAAAGAGTTATTTATGATGTGAATGCGTATACTGGTTTATCAATGAATTTAATAGATGGGGCTATACGCGGATTTTTATTATCTTCAAATTTTAAATATACAGATTTTCGTATAATTTTAAACATTGTTGCTTCTTTATAAAAAGCAACCTTATCAGCTCCATATATTAGTTACACCATATATTGTTGCGTCCATGCGGTGTTGCCAAACTTGTAGGACGCAATAATGTAACGAAACTACATATATACCTAACAATAACTGAATATCGGATTATTTGGATTTACTTAAAAGAAGTAAGGAGCTGATTTGGTCAATTTCTACTACTGATACATCAGGGGTTAAATTTTCTCGTGATACCCCTACATATATTGCTTTACTTGTTTTTCTATGTTATGCCTATGCACTAGTGCATAATTAGAAATTAGCAGGCGTTTGTTATTATATGTCTGTTAAAAAAAATTGGGAAACATGTGGGTATTAGAGGAGTCAGTCAAGTTTTCCCCCCATAATATTTTTAGCATAAAACTAGCTTGACGGCCCAAAAAAGGAGCTTTAATATTTTTTTTAATGTTCATGATATGTATGTGATAGGATTATACATTAGAGTTGTAGGGTAATCTAATATTTAGGTATAGTAATCTAATTAAGATTGTCTTTGTATACCACATTTCTGGTATGGCTTTCATCTGCTAATATCACCAGATTACTTACAGAATTGAATCATTAAAAGGCCACATAAAACTCCGTGAGAAAAGGAGCCCTTAGGCTGTCAAGAATCGGGACATCGAGATATGTCATTTTTATCAATTCACTTATCTCATAACTTATTTGGTATTAATGATTTATTTCATTTTTATTGATTTTTATTAATTTTTATTGATTTGTATTGATTTTTATTGATTTTTATTGATTTGATTTTTATTGATTTTTATTGATTTTTATTGATTTTTATTGATTTTTATTGATTTTTATTGATTTTTATTGATTTTTATTGATTTTTATTGATTTTTATTGATTTTCATTGATTTTTATTGATTTTTATTGATTTTTATTGATTTTTATTGATTTTTATTGATTTTTATTGATTTTTATTGATTTTTATTGATTTTTATTGATTTTTATTGATTTTTATTGATTTTTATTGATTTTTATTGATTTTTATTGATTTTTATTGATTTTTATTGATTTTTATTGATTTTTATTGATTTTATTGATTTTTATTGTTTTTATTGAGTTTTGTCGAGTTCCATCGATTTTTATCGATATTCATCGATTTTTATTGGTTTTTATTAATTTATTTTATTGGTTTTTATTAATTTATTTTATTGGTTTTTATTAATTTATTTTATTGGTTTTTACCTCCGGGTCATATTTGATCATAGGCTAATGGGGATCAAAATCTTAAAAAACGCGCATACAAAGCTATAATAATTTTAGTAAGCTATATAAAAATATGTGGGAATACCTTGAGCCCAATTCTCCAAAATGACCACATATTTATACAAGGAGAAACCAGGTCCGTTATTCACAGGCTAATGCAGGGACAGAACCCAATAAACCAACTACAAAGCGTGACTACACGAGACTATATCAACAAGTAAGGATAATATCATAGGAATACCTAGTGATATAACCACAACCACATACAATTTTGGAAAAACAACCTTTGAAATTCAAGTACCAGCCCGATAATCCTGGAAACAAGGACCTCTGATACAGGCTGAAATCGTCTGGTATACGGATGCTACAAAAACCAAGAAAGGAGTAGGAGATGGAATCTATGGAGTCAAGTCGAAAACTATGGTTTCGCTGAGTCTAGAAGAATATTTAACAGTGTTCCAGACGAAACTTATAGCCATACAACCCTGTGCAAGACAAATATTAAATCAACAAGTGTCAGGTAAATACTCTAATAAAAAGCAGCTCTAAAGGCAAATCTCCCACCAGAAATCAAATCACGACTGGTGAAAGACTGCCTAGAAGACATGGCAGAGCTAAGTAGTCAAAATAAGATGAGTTTAGCCTGAGTTCCAGGCCATCAGGGATATTAGAGCAACGAAAAGGCCTACAAAGGCTCAGATAAGGTTATAACAGGCCACTAACCCTTCTATGGAGTTGCTAAGGCATTGTGCAAAGCATTCGTCAAACAATGATTGCAAAAAGTCCTAGGAATGGTGGAACAACTGTCCAAAAATTAGACAGGCCAAAGAGTTCATCAAGGAACCATCGGCCAAATTCAAGATCAAAAACGTCAAATCGTTAGGTCTTCTTACCGGACACTGCCGCCTAAAAAGACACATGAGTCATCAATCCAGCAGAAGAAGCAACATTGTTCTGCGCCAGTGTGAAAGCCTGGCTAGATTGTGATTAGACGAAAACATATATCTGACAAGGTAGCGCCTTTCAAATCTATTGATTATTTATTTTTAATTATTTTTATTTATTTTTATTTATTTTTATTTATTTTTATTTATTTTTATTTATTTTTATTTATTTTTATTTATTTTTATTTATTTTTATTTATTTTTATTTATTTTTATTTATTTTTATTTATTTTTATTTATTTTTATTTATTTTTATTTATTTTTATTTATTTTTATTTATTTTTATTTATTTTTATTTATTTTTATTTATTTTTATTTATTTTTATTTTCCCCCCTTAAAATGTGAAAATCCAAAAACTATGAAACAAATCATTATTTATTTTTGATAAGCAGCTGTATTTCAAATTTTCGTGTTTTTAACTTTAAGGAACAAAAAATATATATACATACTTTCAAACAAATTTTCACACCCCGTTTCTCCCCTTAAAATGTGAAAATGCAAAAACCCTAAAAGGCTTCATTATTTATTTATGATAAGAACATACAATTCCAATTTTCAAGTTACTACCTTAAAAAAAATCGATACTTTCAAATAAACTTTCATCCCTGTTTCCCTCCCCCCCCTTAAAATGTGAAAATACAAAAATCCTAAAAAACGTCATTATTAATTTATACTCAGTAGCTGCAATTCCAATTTTCACGTTTTTAACTTTAAAGAGAACCAAAAATATGGATACTCCTAAATAAATTTTCACCCCCCATTTCCCCCTCTAAAATGTGAAAATCCAAAAACCCTGAAACACGTCATTAATAATTTGTAGTCAGTAGCTGCAATTTCAATTTTCATTTATCTAACTTCAAAGAGAACAAAAAAATCGATAGTCCCATACAAACTTTCACCCCCCGTTTTCTGCCCTTAAAATGTAAAAATCCAAAAATCCAAAAACCCTGAAACACTTCATTATTTATTTATGCTTAGTAGCTGTAATTTAAATTTTCCTGTTTCTAAATTTAAAGAAGAGTTTCATTAAAAGCTCCCTATCCCCATTTCCTCCCATTTCCCTCCTTTAAAATTAAAATTTTCAAAAATCCTTTCTTAGCGGAAGCTTACGTTATAAAATAAACCTATGTTCCAAATTTCAGCTTTCTAGGCTTAGTAGTTTTGGCTGTACGTTGATAGGTCAGTCAGTCAGTTAGGACAAACAATTTTATAAATATAGATAAGTAGCTACAATTCCAATTTTCAAGTTTTTACTTTTAAAAAACCGATACTCCCATACAAACGTTTACTCCCCCCTCCTTTAATTATGATGCCTCTGGTAAGATGCACCAAACAACTTATGCAGCTCTGAAAATATAAATTTTTTAATAAAGCTAGAAACGCTAACATAATCCAAGTCTAAAAATAGATTACAATGTTGCCACGTTTCGGACGCAATAATATACTTCGTTTGTAAAATGTATATTTGAGTATGTATACTATTTTCGCACCTCTACCGGAGAATCGTTGAACTAATAATATACATTTTCATCTATAACACTAATAATATTGCGTCCACCACCAACTTGAAAAACCTGTAAAATCATAAGGACCATACTAGATACAGCCTAGTTTTATGAACGTATGGAAACCTATAAAGTTCTGTCAGATGTTCGCGCTAAAATTTTGTTTAAAAATTAGCGGGAATTGGCGGAAACCCGCTAATACATGGGATGACATTATTGCGTCCGATATACGGACGCAATAATTCAAAGGACGCAATAAGATATTTGATTCGGATGTTGATGGACGCAATAATGATAGAATGATGTATATATATATATATATATATATATATATATATATATATATATATATACAATAACTCAAAATGGTAATAGTAACAAAATAATATCGATAATATACCAACCGTGATATTATTAATAATGGTATTATTAGTAGTGCTAATATCAAGGGCACAAGGAAAATTAATAATAAAATGATTAGTGATAATATTAATACCGAAGATATTGATAGCACTAATATTTAATATAAAACTAATAGCGAGAATATTAATAACGTTAATGTTGATAGTGCTACTAATTAAAAGTAAAATTAATAGTGATAATAAAACAAATTGAAAATGATATCCTTATTCGGTACTTAGCTACGGGTCCGGGTTCCAGCCACTTCAATCCAATGTTCAGGGTGTAGCCACAATCTATCACCCAATTGATAAATATTCCACGATCACAGCCGGTAAATCGGGAACACCAAAATTGAAACTGCGCCGAATATGAAACGAAAACCATAAAATCCAAAATTAGAAGCAAAAGGGAAAATAAAAAAAACCCTAGAAGAAATAAGAAAAGCCGATATAACAATCAAACCTAGTTACCAGAGATTATCAATTAACTTACCTCAGTTCGAAGAGGGTTTACAAAATGGAGGATGCGTGGTCTCTTGAAGAAATTTGTTCGGTGGTAATTGAACCAGGAATAGCAATATAATTAAATCCCTTGCGGCAAAAATAACGACTGCCAAATATAAGACTAGCTATCAGTCGAAATTCCAAAATAGTTGTGCAAATCAAATCCCGTTTACAACGGTATAACTAACAAATCCAAATCAAACTCGCACCAACACACATCTATTCACTTTGAAAATCGTCTTCGAAAACACGTTCCTCTAATTTTACTAAATTACGATCGCTTCAAAAATATTGTCAATCAAATCTGACAATTCAAAATTTTGAAATATCAAACTTATATTAAGCACACTGCGTGTGAACAACACACTATCGTTAGCAAGGACACAGTTCGCCGTAAAAATGAAAAACGAAATGGAGCAATAGGAATGAAGTTAATATATCTAAATCTAATATATGTACATATATCACACAAAACGAGACCTAATTATATCAACCTTTATAAAATAAAGTGATTAATATATGTGAATTCCAGACCATAACACTATACTCAAAGATAGAAAAGTTTCGAAAAATCGAAGATGCAGAAACTAAATGGTGTCCGATTTGACATGGAATGTCCACTATTTATATCATGTAAATTCATCATAAAATTTCGTATATTTTTTATTTTCAACTTTTAAATAAAACATTTTTAATTAACTACGTTATAAAGAGGGGAACTTTGGTATTATTTAATAATAATTGTTTCTAAAATTTCCTATTTCGATGAGCGTAATAACAAATAACTGAAATTTTTGTTCGAATCAAATTGGCCAAATTTAGAAAAATAATCACGTCATGTCTCGTGATACCTATCATCGCAAGAAAAGCAAAAAGCACTTAGTTCGTATATCGCAGTCGAAGTAATCCTGGATCCTGGATCGCACCGAGATATCGAGAATCCTTCTGGCATTGTTATCCAGATAAAGGATCTGTCAATCCCATTCTCCCTATTCTTTACAGTACTCGTTGATAAGAAATAAAAGGGAATTTTAATAACTATAATGGTTCGGGCCAGTGGCAGAGATGAGAGATTTCTATAGAGTTGTTTTCTTGTAACCAAATTTGTACATACAGTGCTGGCAATATTATACCTTTGGTATTGTTTTGCATGTGCAAGAGAAGAAAGGATTTGGTATTGACATTGCCAATTATAGGTAGGTATGGGAGAAGAGTGTATTATTCTCCTACATTTAAAAAAATTACTTCGATTGAGTGAAGATTATGAAGCTGGACTGGTATTCGTTTAGGTGGTTACGAAATAAAATCACCAGCCTTACTAAAAACTCTTTTAATTCTTAAATAACGTACTATAACTTTTATATCACTAAAATATTTATACAACACAGGTATACTTCTTGAAGTAAAAATAACTAAGAAAATTATTCACAGCCTTTTTTAACATAAATTTAGATTTTTGACAACCTTACCACCCCAGGATAGTTAGTAAAATTATTATTCCGTATTAAATTTTTTCTAAATTTAAATTAAAAAAAAATAATTCCTCTATATTTTTGTTCTTTTGTTTTGTTGATTTTGCTCATTTTATTATTCATTCAACAATAAATTAACTATAACTTATAACATTTCATAACTATTTGTAACTATCTATCAAAACTATAATAACAATAGATGTATAGTTATTATACTCATTTTTATCTCAAATTTATATTATAAATATCCCCCTATTTTCTCCTTTTCTATATATGATAAATCATTATTGGTCTGATCTCATAGTAACTTTTCCTTCATATTCTTATTTTATAATTTTAAATTTAAATACCTATGTATTTTTATTGTTTTCCTATTATTTGTTATACTTGTACAGGTCTTTTGTATATTGTATACCCCTTCAATGGCTTCTCCTTCTGAATACTTTAACATATAATTATTGGTACCATTCGCATTGATAGTTTTATATAGACTTTCCAAAGGTAACCTTAATTTCTCACATTTTTTGTTATTTTTTTTTATACTCTTAGTGCACGAACTATTACTAAATCTCCCTTCTTAATTATTGTTATTTTCCTCACCTTCCTCTGCATTCTCTTGACATATTTGTTTCTTTAAATTTAGATTTAATTTTTACAAAATATCTTTATATCATTCTTCACTTTCTTTTTCCCATTTTCGTACTGCTTTGATTTCTTTCATTATGTATGTAGGACTTTGCATAGTCGTAGTATTTGGAATGTTACTTAAATAACTTTTTATCTTAGTTATATGATATTCTCATTTTGTGTGATGTTCCTTAATCAAAGTGATTTTTCTTGCTCTGTTGCAATCTCTCTCTTCCAATCCTCTCCATTTTTATAAACTTTTTTATTTCGTCTGATTTATCATTTATAGAAATATTCATCTCCTTTCCCAGCTCTTCTTTTATCTTCTATTTCTTTTATCGATTCTTCCATTTCCTTCTCTATTTTCTTTTCTATTCCATCTGTATTCTCTACCAATTTTCCATTATTAGAATCTCTTCGTTGTCTTTTTTTATAAATTTCCTCTTTATCTTGTGTTCTGTCTTTCTTTATTTCTTCCTTATATTGTTGTCTATCTTTCTTCATATCTAGCAACATCATCATTATTGCCTCATGTCCATATGTTCTCCAATTATTAGTCGCTTCTCTTGTTCCTTTTCTTCAAAAACACCTTTTCCAACCTCTTCCATTTCTTCAGATTATTTCTCCTCTCACCCAACCTTCTTTCCCCTCTTAAATCCATTTAATTTTCTTTCTTTTTATCTCTTTTTATAATTTTATAGTTAAAACTTGCGTTCACTACTTTTATTTACTACCAAACCTCTAATTTAAACACTAAAATCAACAATTAAATAGAAAAAATTATAAAAAGTTTTATAAATTGCAAATATTCCCATTAATTTTCTAAATTCCATACTACTTGATTTGGAACACCCAATATCCAAACATAAAAATTTAGCCTGAGACTCTTTTCTAAGAATTTCAAAAAACTAATTTAAAGCCAAATTAAAATTCTAATTTTTTTCAGCTCCCTAGGTCACTGCTATTCGTCTCTGTTCTCTAGCCTAGTTTACTTCGTTATCTTCCTATAATTTCTCCTGCTTCTCCTCTAAATATAATTTTTTTATTAATATTGTTACCTAGTATTGTTCACCTGTTACTCGTTGCTTTTTAGTAATACTCTTTTTAATAATTTTTTTCTACCTTTTTAACTTTATTCATCTTTTAAATTAATCCATACATCTCATAACATTTCCTGACAATCTAAATTCCCTGTGACACTTTCTTCCAAATTCTCTAAATATTTTAATTTCCAATCAATAATCTTTATCCTTATACAAAATCCAAATTTACATTTCTCTTTCAAAATTTTCATCTGACATCTTAACAAATATTCCTTACGACAAATCTCAAAAAACAAATATCAACATCCCCATATTTGCAACGATCGAGGATAAATTAATAAGAAGTCGTGATTACTCTCAATTCAGAATTATTTAGCGACTTATAGTAATTTGACATAGTAAGTTAAAGTAGGTATGTACTTTTTGTATATAATGTCTTTTTTTTAACCTATTGATTGTAGATACTGAATATTAGTTGTACGCTTTTTGATTTATAATACACAGGAATGTACTTTGTAAATAAATTGAATCATATAAGCAGTTTCAAACCGAAGGGAAAGATTTTTGTAAGCTACTTATTTAGTTATACTCACATTCTTTATTGCATATATTTCAGTGCATAATTGGCCATTCACATTCACATAAGTCATACCAGAAACTTTTATATATAAACTGAATACAGAATTATAGGAAATATTTAAAGTCAAATTTGGCTTAGTGCGTTGATTGAATAATAATTAATAATGATAATAATAATGTCTTTAGTTTTTTCAATTAGATATATTACAAATATAGTTCATAAAAAATCATAAAAAAAAGACGAAGTTTATTTTTAATTATGTTATGGACAAAATCAACTAATGTGTGTAACTGAATGTTGTGATTGCGGATATAATACATTAGCCTATTATAAAAATCAAGTACATTTTGCATAATATAATTGATTTTCGATATAAACAGTAATAATAGGACTAGTAAGGTGTAATCAATTAAACTATACGTTAATACTACTCCCAATCTATTTTTTTATTACCTCGCATTGCATCAATATATTCTTTTCTCTTGTTTTTTTTTTTATTTAAAAAATAACTTTAAGAATATAATTTAGGAACGCCACTGATTGACGATCACAGTAGTCAGTCGCTGGTGGTTGAATTTTTCATTGAAAACATTTGATGATTGTTATTGTCACTTCTGATCCATTTCGTTGATGTTCATTTCTTGGTGCTTTAAGAGAAAAAATCCATAAAGGATAACCGTTAAGATAAAAGGCATAGCATTCATTCAATCTGAACGTTATCGGATGAAGCAAAAAACATATTTTTTAGTAATACAAATATTATTTATTTTAAAATATAATAACGTAGGTATGCCTTAACAGTTAACGAAAAAAATAAAAAAATGTTTATTTTATTTTCTATTGTTTTTTACATTTAATTAATTTAAAAATAATGTATGACTTTTACTAATTTATAAAATTAAATAAACAAGAAAAAAAAAATGTAATTTTATTTTTCTCCATCTGAGATTCGAACTCAAGTCTTCCGTATGGAAGGCAAAAACGACAACCACAGGAAAATCTACGCGCATTTATTTTGTTTGCTTTAGCACTCGTAATTAAATTGACTTCATATTTCATATTATTTAAATTAACAAAATATATATAATTATAGACGAAATAAAAGTAAAAATTCTAATATTTGTCGATTCTACACAAGAATTACTAATTTTAATGTATGTTTAATCTCAATAACTAAAAAATATACTGACAATTAGTTTGACACAATTGAAACTTATTTAAAATTATAAAAATAATAGCAGTCGGTTGATCAAAATATGAACTGGGATTGGTGGATTTTATTTTTTTAGCAGTGTTCGCAATACCTAGAATGGATATGAAATATATTCGTTCAGTTGGAGGCAATAGTATAGTTTTTCGTTTTGTAATATGCGCGTAGATAAGCTAATATCTATGTGGGTGTAGAAAAACTTTTTTTATACATATCCTTGATTTAATTAAACATTTAGCTATTGGATTAAGGACCATTTTTTCTATGGCACCTAATTTGTTTCTTACATGGTCCATCACACTTTGGTAGGTAACAATGTCGATTTCCCAAATTTTCTGAACTTTTAACTGCTACTCATATTGGGTTATTTAACCACCATCATATACCTTTCTGATAAAATGGCATTAACGTGCCGATAACAAGGAACGAAGAGCCTTAACTAAACTAAACCTTAACACTAAACAAGAACACGCAAAAATTTGAATAAACATTGTCGACTACCATACGATTCCTTAATTCAAGATCTTGAACGGCAAATTAGAAGTTATCACACCATAAGCAAACATTTAAAGTGTTTTTTTTTTTTTTCAGAATCCATGATGAAGCAGCATTTGAAGAAACATATACAGTTCATCAAATTTCTAGAGGCTTTCGACGGCTAGACAGAGAAAGCACTACTGACAGGCATCCCGACGAATTTACGCAATGAAAGTACACTCTGCGCATCAGGGCTGGTATATCTAAGGGGGTCGCGACATAGACCCAGTAAATGGATGAGGGGATGACTGAGGCTAGGGGGGAAATAGTAGTCAGCTTAAGTTGGCAACACTTTTCTGACGTTCGTTTGAACGAGCATAATAATAATGTCAATATGGTACAAATGGAATGAACCACTGTTTTCCTCGTAGTCCAATGTCGAATTAAAACTAAAAACATTTTTTACTTTTTTATATACCAAATTATGCAATTTGTTTCCACTTTATTTTAATGTTACATGAATAGGTACATGCGTTTGTGCTGTGGTAAATAAGTGTTCATGTGAAAATTATCTCTTAAACTACATTGTGATTGCACTAATCTCAAAACTGAATGCTGTAAATCCAGGATTTAAATCTTTCATAGTGTTGCTTGGGATAAATTGTAAAAAAGGTGTTGGACAAAACGTTTACAACCTAAAATTGCATGAAAAACATGATAGAAGAAGGAATTTCTCTTTCAACATTTTTAAGTGACTTTGTGGTTTGGTGAATGGACTGTTACCACAGTCAAAAGATTCAAAGTAAAAAAAAGTGACCAAGTTCTAATAAGAATACATAAGTTGAATATGAAAATGTAATTACTTGATTTAAATGTGATTTAATTAAGAGTTAAATAGAGGTTTCATATAAACAAAGTGCTGTAAAATGTTAATAAATGCAAAACCATTATTAAAGAGAAATTAGTTATCATCAATAAGATATTTTGTAGTAGCTGGTCTCTATAAATAATAAACTTGAAAGACTGAATTAGTAGTCACTTTTACACTAGAAGTAAAAACAAAAAAAAAATGTGTGGTTGAGACTAATTTATGTATTTAATAAAAACATTTAACATAAAAGCAGGTGTTATTTGAAATGTTTTATTTTAGTTTAAGTATCTTTATAAATTGTGGGTACATTTGATCCGAATCTTGCAAATACTATAAAATGCATATGCTTCTATTTAGTATTGGAGTAGAAGCACAAAAGTTTTGAATAAAAATATAGATACTGGAATATTTTGCTTGATTACTAAACTTTGGATGTTTTTGTTGTAGTCTGCTGTTAACACTATTGTCCTGAAATATTAAAAAAGCTAGACAAAGGTTTGTCCAACTCTTTTGTCAGCTTTGTTAATCTATGCTACTGTTATTCTGCATGCAGACATTTTTTACTGGAGATTTTCTCTAAGAACTGTATTCAGTTTAAAATTTCGGCCAGTTTTAGGAAAATACCTCTGTTGTAAAGGTATTTCAAATCCATCCTTTGTAAGATGTAGACAACAAATACATGCTAAAATGTATAGAAAACAAATCGCAAGATATTACACAAAATTATTTAAATTAACTAAAAACATACAAATGAAGTGAATAATACCTACCAACAATTTAAAAAGACCTAAAATAAATAGACTTAACGGACTGGAGCTCTAAAAAAGGGAGCAATTATTTGTTATGCATCATCTATAAGAAAATTGTCATCTCTTCAATTACCTTTTAAAATAAACAAAATTAAAACAGCACAAAATTGAAAGTGATCTACTTTTCCCGACGTATTTTATGTACATCTGAGATTAACAATTTATTAAATTGAAATATTTTTTCCTAAAAAATATGGGCATTTTATAATGGAAATGTCATTTAAGAAATGACATTGATTTTTTTTTATATTGGTAAACCTGGCGACTACAAGTTGCCACGTTGCCAGTTCAATGGCGACTACTATGTGACTACTATTTCGAAAAAAATGGCGTCCAAAATGGACTCCTATGTCGCGACCCCCTTAGATATACCAGCCCTGCTGCGCATCAAGTATTTCACTATTTCATTCAGATGTCAGATGTAAATTTCGCTAAAACATTTCTTTTATTTTCGTTTGTGTTTTTTGCGTATTACAGTTTAATAGAACCTAAGTATGGAGTTTAATAGCAAATTAGGAGGCCGCGTGATTAACAGTCAATCTCGCGAAATAATAGCCAATGTTATAGAGTTTATGAGAAGAGAAGGAAACTTTAATTCACATTCAATACCATTTAAAAATGTAAATGATCGTGTTGTTGCAGCCACAGGAGTATCTAAAAACACTGTCGTCCGCGTTTCTGGAGAGAAAAAAAGAATCGATAACCGTGAGATATCGGAATTTTCATCACCAAGAAAAACCATTAAAAAACCAAAAACAGTTAATGATATAGATGAAACTGCACAAGAATCAAATTTTATTTTTTTATTATTAGATAGCTATTTTTGTTTCTGAGTTGTGTTCATTTACAGGCTCAATTTTTTTCCGTTTCTCCTTTTTGATTTTATATGGGGTTTCAAGTTGTTTTTGACTTATTTCGACGTAAATCACAACAACACACTTTTTTAATAAAGCAAACAAGTGTTAAGAGGTATATGTACGTGTAAACTACAATTACAAAAAATTGATATGAAACCCATGAAACCACCAACAAAAATGTAAAGCTAGCTTCCGTACTAGAACATGGTGTCATTCGTCGAGATAATTTATCGTTTTGTTTAATAGATCAAGAAATGTAAATATTCCCCTGTTATTTTTTATAAAATTATAAGAGAAATAAATTTTTTTCTAAATAGTATAGTTTATTATTTTGTAGAAAAACAAAATTTCGAAAATTTTAGTAATGTTTCAGAAACAACCGTTATTAATAATAGGTACCATTTTCCTTAATAAGGTAGAAATAAAATATAAACTATTTCCACGATTTACAAAGGCCTACAAAAAAATTATAGGTATTTTCCGCTATCCTATAAAATTTATATTTTCTGACTCAATTTCAAAAGGTTGAAGGAATTCCAAAACACCTTTTATGGCATAATAATTATTTTCAATTCTACATACTATCTTTAGCTGCTTTTAAAAACGTTCTAAGAAAGTCCAATCAGACCAATTTAATCCCTAAACTATTCCACACTTTTAAAATTTAATTACCTAAAAATATTAAAAACTATTTAAAATAACTTGTTTAGCAGACTGTACAATAGCTATCTTAGTCACACGTAGCGCGTTCTCTGTCTGGGCGTCGAACACCTCTAGAAATTTGATGAACTGTAGGTACGTCTGAACTAGACGTTTTGTTTGTCGAAATGACACATTTTAAAATATTGTGTAATAAAGTAAAAAAAAAGAAATTTTTGCAATATTTGAGCTCGTGCAGACACTAAAATCTACATTTTCCAATATTCTTACGTTGCTTGATATTTACTTTGCCTTGTAAATTCTTAATGAAACTTTGAAAAGAAAAAAATGTCCAAGATCCATAATTTGCAAAGATAGATTCAATGCTTTTTATTTGATACAACTTGATGATTTAAATCTAGATAAATTAATTAGTTTGCAAAAGAGAAGTCCAGAAGGAAACACTTTATTATTGTCTATAAATTTTTTCATTAATATTAATAAGTTCATTATTTTAAGTATGTAAAAATCACGTATTTGATCTCAAATACTACAATTCTTCATAGTACACGAATTGAGAAAGACACTAAACCCCTGCTACAATAGATTACGAAATAAAGGTATATATTTTTTGTTTTGAAAATACCTACGCTCAGAAATCAGAAGTTTCATGAAGTCGCCTCAAATGAAAAAGGCAGAAATCGAAAAATCAAAGAAAACCACAAAGATTTCCGGTAAGAAAGGACGGAATTGAGATAATTAAAGCCCTTATTGGTTATCTGATCCAGAAAAGCCCTTGTTTACAGGTTCCCTTTATCACTTTGAAATTTTTCAATTAATTTGAGACGGTGCCACCCCTACACTACCAATAATAAAACTTATTGAAGTCTTAGTCCTTGTACTTCGAGCAAAGTGCTTTTGTCTCGAGAATTTTTAAAAGGCTTCTTACGTATTATTGAGACCGAATTAGTCCAGGGGCGCTTTTTTTACTTAGAACACAGGAGTTATTTTAACGGGAAACAAATCTTTGAACTTTTAAAAATTAATTTACTCGTACACCGTTAAAATTTAAATTAGCATTTCCGATCAGTTAACTAATTTTAATGGATTTTCGGATTTTTAATCCTAAGGCATTTATAATGCAATACATTCTAAAGCAGTCTCAGGAATGGTAGACGAACTATTGAGGATACTTCAAAGTTATCATTAAGGAACCGCCGACAATTTCACGTTAGACCTACTGGGTCAAAAACGACGACAAATAATAAAGATAACAGATCTTTGAATTTTTCAAAAACCAAATATATTGTACTTTGTAGTAGAAATGAAATAAATAGCTAAGAACTACTTCCAGATATTATTAGCTTGAATGGCTAATGATATTGAAAATTTAATTAATAACGGTCAAACACAATGAATAAATATGATCTAAATTCTTTGACACCCACTGCATCAAAACTCTTTGAACACATACATTTAGATATATTTTACATTTCCAATAAATCTTATTTAAATATAATTGATTCTTTCTCGCGATATAGTCAGGCTTATCCTCTAGATTGTATAACAAAAATTTCAGTCGTAGAAAAACTCTTAGAATTTATTTCACATCACAGACTGCCACAAAAAATTACTACCGACAGTGGAACAGAATTAAAAAATTTCGATTTAGAAGATTTTTATAAACTACACCATATCACTACCGCAAAAATATAGTAATTAATATTCCCCAGTGAAACAGTTTCATTCAAGTCTATTAGAACATTATAGATGTTTACAAGAAGAAAAAAAAACATTTCACACCAGATCGACTAATTAAAAAATCTGTACTTTGTTATAATAATAGTATACATTCAGTGACAAAGTTCACGCCATTTGAAATAATTAAAGGAAACATTGATAATCCCAAGACCTTTGATTGAGATGATCACTTAATAATTTCTAGTTATGTACAAGATCATAAACAAATTAGTAAACAGATATATAACAAAATTAAACAACGTAACGAAGAAGTAACAGAAAATTTAATAAACAAATTAAATGAAAAGAGATCTGAACCAGATAACTATTCTTATCAAAACTCATGTTTTGTCAAAACAAAATCAAGAAATAAAAAATTACCAAAATTTAAAAAGGCAAATTTGAGATTGAAAATAAAGGTATTTTAATAAAAACGGATAAGGGTACTTATTATAAAAGTATTGTAAGAAAACCGAAAAATAATTATAAAAATTGTTACAGAATACCAACGAAAATAAATTCTATTTTGATTTCGTTCCAAGTACAAGTTCTACAAGTCATTTATGTATACATTTTCTGATGTACAGATCACTCCGATTGGAAATTTTCTGCTTCCTATTTAGTTAGGAAACGCTAAACTTATATATAGCAAACATACATCTTTACATTATTTAGATTTAGAAGAAGTAGTTAAACAAGTTAATAATTAAGTTAATCATTTTGAATCGATAAAACATAGTATAGTTCATGTTAATGCAACTAATCCTATATCTTATCATAGCTTATCGCAAAATATGTTAATATTTAATAATTACTCTTTAGAAAAAAAATAATAATTTAATTCCTCATGTAAGACATAAAAGAGCTCTATTAAATGCAATTGCAAAAATTAACAAATGGGTATTTGGTAATCTTAATTCTGATGACGAAGAAAGATATAATAAGGTTATCAAAACATTGCAAGTAAATCAAAAAAATATTGTACAAAAGGCTTGTTGATTATTATAATAAATAAACCACAATCTTAAGCAAAAATCATGAAAAATTTAAAATTGATATGGAAAAAATTCAAGCAGTTATTTATAATAGAATTGATACACTAGAAAGTTATATTAGTTTTTAGGCTAATATATCACAAATTGATTTATATTTTCAAATAGCAATTTCTTCTATAGACAATTTAGAAAATGCCATAACCTTTGCAAAATTTGCAAAAAACATGATAAAGTATCAATTTCAGAATCTAAGTTAATTTTTGCAATACATTTTCTTATTTTTAACATCAATACCTTTAAATTTTATCATTTATTCCTAATTATCCAAAACCAAAAAATGTATACTCCTTTATGTCCCTATTTAAAGTCTTAATAATCCTGTCAAAATCTGAACAAATTCTTTCAAAATGTTACAGTAACCAGTATATAGACATAAGGCTACCTGTATTAATCAAAATACCAAAATCTTGTGAAATTTGGACCAATGAAAGAAGATATATCAACAACATTCAACTGAGCAGAGGAAAGCCTTTCATTCCACCGAAGGTCGACATGAAGAAAAAGTCAAAACTTCAAAATTTTATCAAACTTCTAATATCTATACTAAATTAGATTTTAATGAAATTAATCAAATTTTTAAACAATTAAAGGCAATTAAAGAAATATCAAAATAATTTTAATTATTCAAGCACTTTTGGAAGAATTTTTATTTTCATAATTATTTTAATACTAACTAGAGTTAAAGAGTTAAATCACGTCAAGCGGAACCCCCAATTTCTACTTGATCATCGAATTCAGGTATCAGTATTTTTTCATGAAGTATTCACTATAAACAATTAATCCCCAAAACAGTTTTTAATAATTTTCATTTTAACAGCAATTTTTGTATTAATGAAAATTTTTATGACTTTTAGGTAAAAAACCGATAATTAAAAAACTATTTAAGATATTCTAAAGAAACTTTTAGGATTTATAGGTCAATACTTGTATTTTGATAAAATGTGCAAGAGTTTAAATTATTTATTTATTTTCATATTGTTAATTGACTCTTAAGTTAACAAATGAAAATTTTAATGACTTCTCCCTCAAAAAAATTTTTTTTTGTATTATGCATTAAACATTCAAGTAACAGAATCCGCAAAAAAATTGATTGCTCGCGATTAGATTAAACAAAAAAAAATTATTAATGACAGGCGCCGAGCGTTGTCGGTACAGCGCGCTACCACGCGTCATTGACTTACCTTTAGATCGACTTAGTAAATATAAATAAGAAACATTAATGAAATTTTTTTTTAATAAAAATAATGTTATTTAATAAATGATTTTATTGAAACAAATTACAAAAATTTAATAAATAAAATATTTTTTTAATAGATTAAAAAACAAGCAAATTATAATAATGTTATAAATCTATCAATATTGCATTATTTTTTTTTTAAACTCTGTAACAATTTTAACGTCTTTGGAAAATATCTTGCACTCGAGTGATATATTATTTAAAACTTGGTAATGATGATACTGACGTGTATTTTTAATCGTTACAGATTGATCATGCCGTGATTTATACTTTTTTTCATTAGCGTTGTTACGGGTTCTAATTAATTAGTATATTTATTTGGTACACCATAGGTTGCTATTATAAGCGATAATTAAAAATGCATCACTTACTTCTCATATATAATAAACACAATAGCAACCAATTAAATAGTTAATATGAAAGTCCATCATTTTATTTGTTTATATTCCAAATCATTTCTTTCTATATTTTCTATTTCTTCTTCTTCTCATATCTTTCTTCGGTTAGGCCTCTACTGATAAGCATGTTTAGATCACCTACTAATTCTTCTATTTAGTTAAGGTCTGTTTAAGTATTGACAAATATTTATAATGACAGGGATACCATCACGGACCAGTGGTCAGCCTGGTTATCTTTTAAGCTTCTGGTAATTCTGCTTTTGGGTTAGCAACTTGTGGGATGTGCTACTATTTCGTCCTCCCGCGTATTACTGTTTATTCCACGACCCTCTCCCCGACGTTAATATAAATTAAATTTTAGATCTAGTCGAGGTACAACTGTTAGGAGCAATATTACACTCATCATAAGCTCCTAACAAACGTCACGGTCTTCTTGGAAGCAGAAACCAAAATTATTTTTTTTAAATGAATTTTTAGCCCACTCAAACAATGAAAGCGCATTTGTAATATGTTTATCACTATCCCGTTGAAGACTAGCACGATAAGCTTGCCTTTTTACACTTCCTGCTAAACCATCACATGCTCCTTTTCAGTGAGATGAGAAGCCCATTCCGCGTCGACGTTAAAATCATTTTTGTGATTTATTGAATTTGCAAAATTATATTTATTTTTGTACTGAGAAGCAGCTCCATCTGAAATATAGAAAATTTTTGTAATCTTATCTGCTCTAAACTTATTTTTTAAGAACTGAATTAATTTAGAATTAAAAAAATGAACTGAACTCGCGTCGTAACCAACTTTTTCTGAAATGATGACATAGTTTTCATATTTCACTTCTCTATTGTCTCTATAATACACTACGTAAGGGTGAATTGTAGCCTGGTTGTTATTCCAATGATGAGATTGGATTGCGTTTGTACAAAAAAAGTATAAATTTCTGCAAAATCAAGACAGACGATAAATCCTCCATCTTCAACAGATTCCTTTTTTTCTGTAAAATATGATGCTTGAGATCGTGCAACAAAATCATGTCTCAATAATTCAGGCCATTTTTGTCTTAAATCATTAAAAAAAATTTCTTTTTTGTTTTTTCCTTCTTCGACGATTTCAGTCCTATAAATTTCAAGCAAATTTATTGAAATAAAATATTTTTAAAAAAACAGATAAAAAAAAAATACAATTTAAATGGACAAATCTAATAATTTCATTACTAATAAGTTGATATAAGAAAACCTATACGAAACAAAGTAAAATTGGTATTTATTACAAAGTCAAATGAATAAAGTTTTTTTAAGTTAGTAACTATAAAAATTTTAAGATACAATCGTGATTTAGGTAAAATTTTCCTTACCTGTCGATACTTTTCCATTGGCTGTATGTAATTTCATTGATTTCATTATCACCAAGCAATATTTATAATTTATTTATTATATTATCAGTTCCTGGGCACTTAGTATACTTTGACAAATAACATAATGAGGTAGATTCTTGGCAAACAGAGCTTTTAATTAAATCATTTGAACTTTTTGAAAAAATCGTTCCTTTGTTTTTTAATTCATTTTTAAATCTATTTAACTGTAGATTGTTATTATGATGAATTTTATGGAGTTTTTGAAATTTTGTTAGTACAATCTTTTCGTCAGGGAAAGCTTCAGTAAATTTTTTATGTAACTTATGAATATTATATAGTAATAATCGTTTTTGTTTTTGGACTTTTTTTCCATCTTCCATCACCGATACATAATCTTTCATCCCAGGCATCACGCGGCTGACATCATCGGATAAATAGAAACCTATGCGCTCGAGTGTTTCATTTTTCAGAGTTTTCCCTTTCTTAATTTTAGGCTCCTCTTTCTTCCCTGATTTTTTTGCGGTTTTCACCATTCGTTTGAAAACTTTAAATTCTCTCCCTATAATTTTTATTGACCAATCTGAAGGAAGCGATGTCAAAACTTGAATTTTATCAGCCCTACTTGTTGTATCATTAAAAGCAGATTTAAAATGATTAAGCAATGTATCATTTGGATTATTTACACTATTTACATTACTGTTATTATTAGTTATTTTACACACAGTACTTTTTAAAACTTTTGCACATTCTGTGGCTTTTGACATTCGTATGACTTTTATTGCATGATCGCCAATTTCCAATAATAATTTATTAACCTTATCAATTTTTAATTTGTTGTCTACCAAGTTGCATGCAAAAGAAGGGTCTTTTTTTTATCATCTTCAATAAAAGTGTTTTAGGCTCGTTGGAATCAGAACATTTGTTGACCACCAGGAATTTCAGGTTTTCGACCCAAATAAATCGTTCGTTTACATGAATTACACATATAATTCCCAATAAAATCTTTAAAAGCATGAGCGCGTTTTTTTTTCAATTAAAACTAGATTTTTAATAATTTTTTTATGTTTTTTTTATTGAACGAATTACAGCATTTATTTACGCGGCCCATGATTGATAAACAAAATTATAAACGCCAATAAAATTCAAAACACCAATACAATTTGAAACTAATTTGAAACAAATTTAAAACAAATTTGAAACAAACCAACTAGATTTAAATCAATGGAAACTGTTAAGCACAAATTTATTAAATAAAAATTCTTATCTTTAAAATGTTTTCACAGGTGTGTTTATAAACGGATTTAACAAGTGAACTCGAATGGCTTGTGATATTCTTTTGTTATTTATGTGCATATTATTAAAAATTTTGTAATTTGTTTCAATAAAATCATTTAATAAATAACATTATTTTTATTAAAAAAATAATATTTTTTTGTGTTTAATCTAATCGCGAGCAGTCAAATTTTTTTGCGGATTCTGTTACTTGAATGTTTAATGCATAATACCGAAAAAAAAAATTTCGTTTTTTGAGGGAGAAGTCGTTAAAATTTTCATTTGTTAACTTAAAAGTTAATTAAAAATATGAAAATAAATAAATACTTTTAAATACTTTTACTTTTAATAAAATAAGAAATCTCATAATGAAAAAAGATATACACGGGTATAATACCAGAAATGCTGAAAATATATATTTAAAACAACATTACCATACCAGCTACAAAAAATCACCATACTACGCCGGTTCTTACCTCTTTAACAAACTGCCATCAAACATAAAAAATAATCAAACCCTACAAGGCTTCCAGAAAGATCTTAAGCAGCTATTAACAGTTAATGTTTTCTATTCATTAGATGAGTTCCTACAGTATACGGTTGCTTAGCTGATATATGAGATTTTTATAGATTTTTATATTGTACTGTGTTGCATTGTTACTTTGTTCATTTTATTTATTTATTTATTTATTTATGTATGACTTACCTTATTCATATTTTGTAGATATGGCTTCAAAGGTCAATAAATATTATTATTATTATTATTATTATAATTTAAACTCTCACAAATTTTATCAAAATACAAGTATTGACCTATAAATCCTGAAAGTTTCATTAGAATATCTCTAATAGTTTTTTAATTATCGATTTTTTAACTAAAAGTCATAAAAATTTTCATTAATACAAAAATAGTTGTTAAAGTGAAAATTATTAAAAACTGTATTGGGGATTAATTGTTTATAGTGAATACTTCATGAAATACTGATACCTGAATTCGATGATTAAGTAGAAAATGGGGGTCCACTTGACGTGATTTAACTCTAAATACAGAAGACAGCTTTTAAGAAGATATAGAAGAAAGAAAACAAAGGAACTGAATTAGAAAATCCCACAGAAGGTGTTTTAAAAAATAACTCCATATTTTTTAAAAGTTAAGCAGGGAGGAGTTATATATTATGAACATATTAGACTCTTTTATACTATAATTAAATTATTTTTGCCTAATAATCATTTTTAGTATACAGGGTGTTAAAAAAAAAATGTCACAAACTGAAATGGTGAATAGTATGACCCAAAATAAGCAGAAAAGACTTAATAAATATATGACCGCAAATTAACGGTTTCGGAGATACGGACCATTTTGTGTTTATAACAATTTTTTATTATTATAAAAAAACAATGATATTTATAAACAATCAATAACAACATAGAGTTAAATGAGATGTTCAAAGTGCCCTCCCTCCATTTCAATGCATTGCCATTTGCACGACCGTACATAAAATGCATGTCAGCTAATTCAATATTAGTGTAAACAGGCATAACGAAAATTTATAAAATTATTCACCTACAACAAAATAATAACTGCAAATAGTATCTATGAAAAAACATCGGTAGACTCCGATAAGAAGCAAGTTTTTGAGAATGAAAAAAGATAATCAAAAAATGATACAAAACCATTCATTTGCGGACATATGTTTATTAGGACTTTTCTGCATATTTTGGCCCATACTACCCCCCGTTTTATTTTGTGACACTTTTTTTTAACACCCTGTATAAATAGGAGTAAAACATAATTATTATTGTTATTTGAGATATTATTTAAGATAGCTTTAGTGTAGGCTTTAGTCCAGAGTTGGCTTAAATACCTATTTAAGTGTATTTTCGCTTTATAAAATTTTTAAAAATTAAAGTTTCGTTTTGGAACTTATAACTAGCACGTGCCGCATGTGGTGCCGCATGTGACGCGCACCTTTATCAGCTTGGAAGACGACCTTTGTTGTATTGTATCGATGGAAGACTATTATTTTTAGCTTTCTTATTACAAAAATTAGTAACACACTTAATTTCAGCTCTGCGAATATAATTTTTTTTTTCATTTTTTTTTTCTTTTTTTAGGTGGGTGGAAGACGTACTTTGTACGTGAAATTCAGGTGGAAGACGATATTTTCTAAACTTTATTTGTTTAAATTAACGTGTACAACAAGTTTCATGCATGCGAAAATTATTTTTTTTATAATTTTTTTTAATGCAATTGCAACCCTCCTGCAACCCTCTGTTGTAAGGGTGCGTCGGAAGATATTCATATTAGAGTTACATATTACTTGCATAACTCATATAAAAAAAATTTAACTTGTGAAAATGACCCGGAAATTTATGTCGTTACCTCCCGGTCTAGGTACATGCTGAAATCATTGTCAATGCTAATAAATATGAAAAAAAAAAGAACAAGGTAAACCACATACTCTAAATAATGGAGTCCCATAAAAGATCTAAAGAGAACGCGGTGGACATGGACAATAATTTTCAACTTATGTAGAATAATAATAATATATTCTAATCTAAAAAAAAAAAAAATCCGCTACAGTGTAACTACAACCTGCAACTACATAATATTTATAAAAAGTTATTTATTTAATTTTCAAAGTTAATTGGTTTCAAATGTATTTTTTCTCAGTCTAATAATATACAAACTCCTTTATTCCAAGGAGTATTCATTGCTGTTCGTTATTTGGTGGACTGTGTCATATAGTCGAAAGTTTTTCTTTAAAACTAAAATAATTTGCTGGAATACATTTTTTTTATTATGTATTTTATTCTAACAAATAAATAATAAGAAATTAATACCGTACAGTATAAGAGCGGTATAAAATAAGCGATGTTATTGATTAGAAAGAGGTAAAACAGTACGCGCCAGCCCACTAGTGGTAGATGTGTATCTATCTATCCAATCACGACAGGCAGTCAGCCGATCTATGAAAATCTCTTTATTTATCTCACGGGCAAATATAATTAATAATCTTATCTTTATTTCGAAGGAACCATGGGTTAACATATTGTATACAAATATTTTTTATTTCAAAATAACATTACAACATATGGCCATCATCCTGCCTAAAACTAAAGAAAACTATTTTAGCAAAATGTTATTAGTTAAAACTTACAAACCTATTAATGAACTGACTGTTATAAAAATACTAAGACTAATGTCACAGGAAAAAAATAAAACCTAAATCACGATAATGACTAATTATACTTTGGGGGGGCTGAGTCCAGCATATCCTGGAGTTCAGCGATGAGGGGATGTTCTGGGAGTCAGAAAGTAGTCCTAGATTTGGTTGCGGCTATTTCTTTTCGGTTTTCGAAAGAGTGGGAGGCGGCGTGGGCGCCAAGTACAAACCCCTTAAGAGTGTGTGTTGGTGCCTTTCAGCGTGCGAGAGACGTATTGTTTCCTGAGGGTTTGAAAACGTGTGAGGATGGAGGTGTTGAAAATGTTTTCGAAAATTTCTCCGCTGAGAGAACGACAGGAGAGGTATTGGCAACGTCTGAGTATATGTCTCTCGAGTGTGGTGAATTTGTGGGCCAGATGTGTGGGAAGGACGCCGTGGGGTACCGCTCTGTACTCGGCAACGGGGCAAATGATAGAATTATGTGTGAATTAGGGTGTTTGTCCCCATTCTTCCGCACAAAGCCCCAAGGAGACTGGCTCGTTTTCGCATCTTATCAAGAGAGCGTTGGACATCAGAAGACCAGTTGAGTGTACGAGAGAATCGTACTCCCAGATAGTCAACGTCGGTCTGTTGAGCAAGCCTGACTTCCAGGAGATTAACATTGACGAGGGGGGTTCTGGGAGGTTCGTTGATAATTTGGATCTTTAAACACGATAAATTGTGTTTTCTTGTGGATTTAATGAGACCCTCTACTTGCTACACCTGCGAGAATACTGGTTTAACAGATTTTGTGTTCGAGTATTTAGTTGGTCAACATTTTTGGCTACCGAAAGTGGAGTTGTATCGTCGGCGTATAGAAGGCATAAAAAAAATGGCCAGGACGGTAAATGTGCCTGACAGGGATTTACCAACTTTGACAGTGATTTTTTTGTCGGTGAGGTGGGAGTGTATGAGTTTGAGAATTCTGGGGGGAGACATATGTTCATAAGCTTTTTGAGTAGTCCGACGTGTCAGACTTAGTCAAAGGCTTCTTGAACGTCTAAGAGAACGGCTGATGAAATTTGTTGGGAATTTACTGCATTGATTACAGTATTGTTAAGGGAGGAGATTGCGTCCTGTGTAGAGTAGTGAGGTCTAAAACCATGTTAAGAACAAGGAATGTTGTTTCTTTCTTTACAAAATTTTTCTGGTACAAAGCTAACTTTATATAAATAGCGCGAGTTTGTTGACAACGTAAGATTCAATTTAAGTGTTGGACAGAAAATATAAATGGTAAAAAATAAATTAGAATTGTGTTAGTGTCTAAGTATTATATAAATTAATTATTACCTTATAAATTAATTTTAAATAAAGTGTTTTAAACAAATAAAATATAAACAAATTAATCAATGATGATGAGTATTTTTCGCTCTTCACAATGGCATATAGATCCGCTGTCAATGAATCTACAGGACAAATAGCAGTAAAGAATTGTTAAGAAATGAAGAAAGACATGGTGATAGAACCTTCTACCAGCCCTGGTATAGAAAAATGATGGAACTACGAGGTTCTGTGTTGATTACCGTCAGTTGAACAATATTTCAAAAAAATACAGTTATCCTCTGCCTCGAATCGACGATACCTTGAACACATTAGCCGAAGGTAAACTATTTTTGAACTTAGACTTAATGTCTGGATATTGGCAGGTGAAAATTGACCCAGTAGGCAAAGAAAATACAGCTTTTACCACTGAATCTGGATTGTGGCAATTCAATGTCATGCCATTTGAACTATGTAATGACTCTGCGATATTTAAAAGACTTATGGAAAATGTATTGAGACAACATCACAGTTTTGGGAAAGACATTTGATGAACATCTAAAAAACTTAGATGTTTTTAAAAGGCTCCAAGCTGCTCAAGAAGTGCCAACTATTTCAAAATAAAGTTAATTACCTGGGTCATATAGTCAGCAAGAATGGTGTAGCTGAAAAATAAGGAAAAAGTTAAATCTAAGAGTGGCCACAACGAAACATCAAATAAGAAGTTTTTTGGGCTATGTACATATTATCAAAAATTCATCAGAATGTTTGCAAATATTGCTAAGCCATTAACACGACTCACAGAATCAGCGAGAGAATTCTGCTGCAACGAGGACTGCCGAACTGCCTTTGAAACATTAAAGAAGCATTTAACAAAAAAACCAATACTAGGCTACCCACTACCAGAGGGAGAATTTTTTCCGGAAACTGATGCCAGTAATGTGGAAATTGGAGGAGTACTGTTACAGATCCAAGGGGGAAAAGAAAAAGTACTGGGTTATTTTAATAAAGTGCTCTCGAAACCTGAGCTAAATTACTGCGTCACGAAAAGAAAACCCCTAGCAGTTGTGAAATGCGTGGAATACTTCTGACAATACGTATATAGAAGATAATTCTTAATACATACTGATCATGCAGCCCTTAAGTGGTTGTTGCAGTTCAAAAACCAGGAGAGATAAATACCCAAATGACTAAACGACTTCAAAAGTACGACTTTAAGATCGAACATAGAGCCGGAATAAGCCACAGAAATTCCGATGCTCTTTCTAGAAGACCGTGCCCAGCAGACTGCTCTCACTGCAACAGAGCAGAATCCAAACAAAGCGGACTACTAAAAACAACTGTATTTATCGATGAATGGTCCCCTGCGCGAGTTTTTCGTCAGACGATAAGATTCAATTTAAGTGTTGGACAGAAAAGATAAATTGTAATAAATAAATTATAATTGTGAGTTAGTGTCTAAGTATTCTATAAATTAATTAGTACGTTATAAACAAATTATAAATAAAGTTTTTAAAATAAATAAACTATAAATTTAATAAGCAAACGCTACAAGAAATTTTTCTTACGAAAATGCATGCGGAAAAGTACTATTTGCGCACTTTCGTAGAAAATCACAATTAAAAATGTACAATATATATTTAGATTATAATACGTGAAACAAGCATTAAATGCATAACTAGACATTGTTAAACATTCGTTAAGAACTTTCAGTCACCTGGAAATTGTTTCCAATGATTGGAACTTAGATAAGCAACTTAAGTATCGGTGGAAGTTATTAAAAATAGGAGAGGTGTGTTTCGGTTAATCAACTTGAGACGAGTCTGGTTTTAGATAAATAAAGAAGTCAAACAAAAAACGAAAAACTTTGAGTCTGAAACCCAAAGAATTTTTGGATTGCAGTGGAACAAACCAATAAAGATATTATACTTCTTATCGTTTGGAATTGTAAACATAATCTACTGTTAACCTGCTAACTGCTAGATAACAAACTCATTTTTGATGGTAAATATCACAAGAGGTGAAAATTTTGTTTTATTCTTGGGATATATGCGTCTCAATTTCACGAAGCAAAATCCTCTTAAAATATCATGAGACGTTAGTCTATTGCGGTTTCGGGAGAATTTTGTTGAGTGACATTTGAATAATTCGTAAAAAATATTATCACTCAGCATGGTATTTGGAAAGATTATTTACCAATGTAAACAGAAGATTTAGGTAAAGTCTTTCTAGACACAATCCATCACGGCAGAATTACCGATTAGTTCCGACTTCAAAGGGACCGCGCACATGAGCGTACCAATTTTATTATTAAAATTAGGTAAATTAAATTAATAATTATGTATAGTTCTTCCATTAAACTCGTTCCGAACTCTTACCGACAATTTTGTTCGATCTGTCACAGGCGTAGATACCTCATTTTAAAAATTTAATATTTTTATAAATACGAGAAAGTATTCGTTAAAAGGCGACCGAATGATTATTAATTGGACGGCGTTATACCCGTTATTTAGATAGATTCACTTAATTGTAGTCCTACTTGAAACTTGAAAAAAGCATTATTATAGCTCATTAATTTGCTACAACTGAATATTAAATTATAAAACGTAAATAGACGAGTAAAATGTACCTGCCTATAAGGGCGTTTGGTTTAAACAGGGTACCAGACGTGAACTGGTCCCTTTTTGTACCCCATTCGTTGTTTTTTCCAAAAAACGAAATTTCAAAGCAAAAATCATAAAGGAAAATTAATTCTTTGCAAATAAACAAAACTATTAAATAATTTAGAAAAATTAATGTTTTAAAAGAAATAAAAGAATACGAACTAATAAAATGTTAACAATGAATTAATTTGATTACTCTCGGATTACCAATAATGAAAAATAAGAAAGTTAATTCGAATCTAAATCTGAACCATCTGTCGAGGAATCGAGGTTTGGATATAAAACTACTGGAGCTATAGATGGTAAAATATGATATTCTTTTTCCTTTTTAGGACGTGACTAATGCAAATTTTCCAAACCTCAGTCAAAGACGGATCTTTAAAAACGCCATTAATATATTTTCGATATCACATTTGTTAAGGTAGGTGCAAAATTATTACGTCTCAGTTTTTGTTTAACTGAAGACCAAACTAATTCAATTGGATTAAGTACACAATATTGAGGTGGTAACCTCAATATAGTATGACCATCATCTTTTGCAAATTTATCAATTTAATACTGTATTAAAATATTCTTACTTTAACAATTTGTAACAATTGTGGTTTTGTTTTGACGGAAGCAGGGCTATCAATGTTATTATCTTTTGAATACTTTGATATATCTGATTTCTTAGAGTCACTACTTGGCTTTTTGTGAATTTGACGGGAATGATATGGCCTATTGTCCATTACAATGACTGAATTAGTTGGAATATTCGGTAAAAGTTGTTCAGCAAACCAGTTCTTAAAAACTGCTGCATTCATATCTTCATGATAAATCAGCAGAGCTTTATTTACATATTTTGCTAAAAGTAGCGAAGCGTTTGCTACAAAGCCATTTTCATTTCCGGCATGTAAAATTATGACTCTAGCATCTACATCTACCTCAAAAAGTCTCCAGAAAGCTTCTCGTATAACACAAATCAAAATTTAGCAGAAACACCGAAAAATATAAACAAGTTTATAACAAATGCTTTGAGAAAATTTTTCAAAGCGTGCACGCTACTGATTAAAGATAAAACAACTAAAGCAGCGAGGCGAGCCAGCAATTCTGGCCGCTTACTTGTGGACTTTACATCAAGTGTAGGTGCGTAGATGTTTAAAACTTAAGTGTGCCACATCAGAGGCTATACCAAGATGGTTCACGCTTATTTGCAATGTGAGGGTATAGCATTTGTTGCATTCGCATGGCATGTAACGCGAATTATTACGCAATCCCGATACAAACGCCTATATTGGATTGAGTCTGGAAACACTATACACTTTACATTTATTTTAATATGTTAACAAAAATAATATTAATATTAATATTAAATAATTACTTGAACACTTAAAACGATTTTTGTCAATGCTTCGTCACCTTTTTGACAAACTTCACATTGACCTTCCACATAAATCATTGATAAATTCCTCTGGTAATGAAGATAATTTTTTAAATCCTTCGGAATTGAGTTAAAACACTGCAACATGCAGTGTTTTCAGATACAGTTTGTTTTGATTGGGTTATGTTACAAAAAAAGGATTGTTATTGGTTGATGTATTATAATACTGATATATAATCGATAAAAGTTAATATGAGCACAGTTACAATTTAAAGTGTGACCAAGTGTAACAGACTAGATGAGTTATATAAGAATAAATACCCTTCTTCATTTAGTAAACCAATAAATAAAAAATATATATATTTGTCATAAATATAAAATTATGAATAAGAATGAAAAAATAAGGAAACATTTTACAAAAATGTCGGAATTTCAAATCATAATGTGAAAAAATATCAATTGTACGTAGATATGGAGGCAGCTGAAAAATAAAAAAATAGAAAAGCGGTAAAATTTAGTAATTTATTAAATCATTATTCAGTTTAAATTTAATACGAAATCTATATTACCAAACAAACCAAACTTTTGATTCTCCACTGTAATTGTCTTCCGGCTATTGTAATTTAATTTCTAATGCAATTGTTGGTCTTAATTAATTTTAGTATAACGCACGTCCAGATCCTAACTCTAATATCATATCAAATATTATATCTATGTGCAATGCATCAAAGCGATCCGCAAATCCGTATTATATATCTGCAGCACCGTTCGCCTTATCGCTTGCGTGAGATTCAACTATTATAACATCAACCGAAGTTTATCATACTGTATATCGCACTTAAACTGCTATGTATATTAGTTATTGCTTGATAGGATCGTTGCCCATCACTTTTGCCTTATCGCAAAATTACGTTATACCTATGTGGAAATTGTGGAGTTGCGGCTCTCCTATACATATGTGGCCTAAGCTAATGACTTTATGACATTTCAGCGATATTCTTATCAACAAAACAGCGCACTCTGTATCATATTTTCTGTTGGTAGTTCGTATTTAAACAATGAGGTGACGAGAATGGTATTTTGTCGCTTTTCCGCTTTGAATTATTGTCGGAGCTACAAGTTTTCAACTTTCCAATAGATGAAAAAGTCCTACATTCTACTCTAACTTATATAAAAGCAAACAATATTAAAGCTCCTCAACATTTGTTAAATTTTTATTGCTCTAGTAGCATTGTCGATTCTATATTTAAGTTTACAGAGCTTGACGACATGTTTGTTTTTAATAATATATGCAAAATAAAATCAATTGCAATGGAATGATGGATTGAATGCTAGACTAATCAAGTTATGTATTTTATTTATGTATTATATATATATATATATATATATATATATGTACTATTATAGTACCATATATTACGCATATTAAAAGCTTTTGTTTAGTGAATACCATTTTTCTTACTGCTTAAAAGTTTAAAGATCTGAGGGGTATAAGCATTTTTCCGACGCTGTTTAAAATTTTGGAACCAGCTATTGAGGTACAAATCAGGCAATCTTCGACAAATTTATCTTTATTGCAATCAGTACAATCTGGGTTTCGTAAAGGATACAGTTACAATACAACATTACTCCATATTCTTAATGATATCATCAACTTAATAAACAAAGGTCATATATTGGCTACATTGGCCGAAAGTAAACTATTTTTTACCTTAGAGTTGAAGTCTGGATATTAGCAGGTAGAAATGGACCCAGTAGTTGAAGAAAACACATCTTTTACTACCGGATCTGGATTGTGGCAATTCAATGTCATGCTATTTGAACTATGTAATGCCCCTGCGGTAATTGAAAGACTTATGGAAAATGTAATAAGAAGGTAATCCTAGAGAACATGCCTGGTGTATTTGGAAGACATCATCGTTTTAAGGAAGACATTTGATGAACATCTAAAAAACTTGGAAGATGTTTTTAAAATACTTTAAGCTGTCCAAATTATGCTAAACCTCAAGAAATTCCGTTTATTTCAAACTAAAGTTAACTACCTGGGTCACATTCAGAAAGGAAGGCATGACTGTAGACAAGGAGAAAGTTGCTTCCATCAAACAGTGGCCACAATCAACTGATAAACATCGAATAAGAAGTTTCCTTGGGATCTGTCTTATTACCGAAGATTTATAAGGAAGTTCGCAGATATTGCTAAGCCAATAAAAATAACAGAAGAAGCGAGATAATTCTGCTGGGATGAAGAATGCCTTTAAAACATAAAGAAGCATTAAACAACAGTGCCAATACTTAGCTACCCATTACCAGAGGGAGAATTTTTTCTCGAAACCTGAACGAAATTACTGCATCACGAGAAAATAACTCTTGGCAGTTGTAAAATGTGTAAAACACTTCTACCCATACCTATATAAAAGAAAAATTTTAATCTGGGCCGATCATGCAGCTCTTAAGTGGCTGATGCAGTTCAAGAACCTGAAGGGCCAACTCGCCAGATGGATCGAACAACTTTAAGAGTACGATTTGAGATCGAACATAGAGCCGGAATAAGCCACATCATTTCTGGTTATATTTCTAGAATACCGTGCCCAGCAGAGTGCTCTTACTGCAATAGAGCAGAATTCAAAGAAAGTGAACTACCAAGAACTATATTCAACGATAAGTGGATGCCTGCCAACCTTAGGTAAAAACAAGAGAACAATCCCGTTTTAAAGAAGATGCGAAAATGTAAAACAAAAAATCGTCGACCTTCTCGGCAAGAAATATTAAATCTCTCTCCAGTAGTTAAGACATATTTGGTTTAGTGGGACGAAAGTAACCGAAGTACTTCGTCAGTTACACGACAGTCCATCGTGATATAGTTAGATTTTAGCAGAGTATTTGATACTATAAACTATGATTTATTACTTAACATTTTTCATCATATACGATTTTCCAAAAATGCTAATTTGCTTATCCACACTTTTTTACGACATCGCAAACAATGCGTTGAAATTGATTCAATTTAGTCCAAATATTTTACACTTAATAGTGCATTAAAGCTCAATTTAAGGACCCTAACCTTTAGCTATTTATATTTCAAAAATAATAAGCTCATTAGAAAATGTAAAATTTATTTTATACTGAGGATACTCAGATCTATTACAGTTTCCCCCTCATTAATCAGAAAATTCTTGTGCATTCATGAATCAATAAATTTTAAAAATTCAAACTTCGTGATGTTGGATGGTTGAACATGGAATATAGAAGGATCCACCATGCTTCTACCCTCTATCATAATCTAATTCCCCAATGTATCTATATATTAAAGATGTACATAACCTAAATTTAAGATTTAAAGGTTTACTGGCGCCGCCACAATTTCGAATAGAAATTTTTAGACGATCATTTAAATATCAAATATTTAAGTTATTTAAATCTGTTCTTGTAAATTTAAAAAATCTCTGTATCTTCACATTTAAATCTATGCTGAAGTCCTCTTCCTTAATAATCAATGTAGCTGATCTCTATTATACATAATCTTCACAAAATTTATTCTTATTTTTACTATTAATGCATGTCATCTGGTCAATTACTTAAGATCTTAAGATGCTCTGGTGTGTTCAAGTAAAAACGAGGAGAAAGTATAAAATACAAAAAAAAAAACGTTGAACAGCTATGTATAAAAAAAAATGCTGTTCTTATACAAGCATAACTAAAATCTATTTGGGCATACTGCATTCGATTTTAAATTATAATCTTACTCTGATCTAAAAAAAATTAGAGTTAAAGTATCACAAGGAGTGACCTAGCTCTACTGTACATATTTTGCGCTATTCTTTATTTGGAAAACAATAATATTGCCACCGTTGCTGATAACACTACTATCTTAATAGTAGGGAGTAATAATGAAGAAGCAACCAACAATCTACAAGAATAGACCCTATACACATCAAAATAAATAATAATTTGATATGATATTTAAATACTAAATACTTTGTACTTAAATATAGAAAAAATAACTGTGTCTGTTCAGTATCTGTTTACTTTTGTTCGCCAAAATTTACTCTTACAGGTTAGGTTGAAAATGAGTGTAATGATCTCATTGCCTTTCATTGCAACACAGATGGATCTATTATGGCTCATGTCTAACTTAAAGCCGGTAGGCTCCAGTCGGGTAAATTCGAAGATGTGAAACCTACTTCTTTTTAATGCGGAACAGGTACATAGAATGTGCTCTGTAGATTCGTCTTCTACGCTGCATAATCGATAGTCCAATATTTGTTGCAGGCCCATCCTTCTCATGTGGGGACTTAGATGACAATCTCTTTTCACCAGTCCCGTGAGAATGCGTAAATCTTCCCTACTCCATTCCCGGATCTGAGCAGAGCCATTCATAAAAGGATATAAACGTCTTCCCCTGGGGTATGTCTCCAGTAAGTGTTACATCCCAGAAACAAATAAATGTAAAAAAGCATACTCCACAAGAGGCACTGTCAATTTTTATAGAAGGTGACTTCACAAGAAGGCAATGGAAATCTTTTATCATGCTAATAAGAGTATCTATATATGTTACTTATTAATACAAAAGACAAAAAAGGATTGCTACCCTAAAGAAGAGACAATACACGTAACTGAAACGTGCATAGAAATCCAACTGCATCTCGTCTGTATAAATACTTTGAAGAGGTAATAGGAACTTTGTCAAACGAGGAAAGAAAAAACATGGAACTAGTATCAAAATGGGAATGCAAAGGATCACAACAGTTGCAGTTTAAACAAAAATTTCAAAGCGTCTCTGATAGTGATGTTAATATTTTCCAAAGTTACTTAGTTCCTTTGCGACTAACCGTGAATGTAAATGAAAAAATTAAAATAGTATGGCAAAATCCAGTTCCATCTTCCATACGATTTTGTAGACCAATCCGCATCAGATTTGTCAGTGAATCAAAATATATCACCAAAGATCAATTAAAAACTCTGTCAAAAACTGAAATCATTGCTCCCGGTGGAATTGTAAAAATAAATCATAGAATGCTGTTTACAATAATTGACGGCAAGGTATGCAATTCTGTAACTGACACTTTGTCAACCATACGCTGTTATATTTGTGGATATAGACCTCAAAAAATTTTAATAAGCTAATGGAAGTACAGTTCATTAAATTTCTAGAGGCTTTCGACGGCTAGACAGAGAAAGCACTACTGACAGGCATCCCGACGGATTTACGCAATGAAAGTACACTCTGCGCATCAAGTATTTCACTATTTCATTCAGACGTAAATGTCAAATGTAAATTTCGCTAAAACAATTCTTTTATTTTCGTGTGTGTTTTTTGCTCATTACAGTTTAATAGAACCTAAGTATGGAGTTTAATAGCAAATTAAGAGGCCGCGTGATTAACAGTCAATCTCGCGAAATAATAGCCAATGTTATAGAGTTTATGAGAAGAGAAGGAAACTTTAATTCACCTTCAATACCATTTAAAAATGTAAATGATCGTGTTGCTGCAGCCACAGGAGTATCTAAAAACACTGTCGTCCGCATTTCTGGAGAGAAAAAAAGAATCGATAACCGTGAGATATCGGAATTTTCATCACCAAGAAAAACCATTAAAAAACCAAAAACAGTTAATGATATAGATGAAGCTGCACAAGAATCAAATTTTATTTTTTTATTATTAGATAGCTATTTTTGTTTCTGAGTTGTGTTCATTTACAGGCTCAATTTTTTTCCGTTTCTCCTTTTTGATTTTATATGGGGTTTCAAGTTGTTTTTGACTTATTCGACGTAAATCACAACAACACACTTTTTTAATAAAGCAAACAAGTGTTAAGAGGTATATGTACGTGTAAACTACAATTACAAAAAATTGATATGAAACCCATGAAACCACCAACAAAAATGTAAAGCTAGCTTCCGTACTAGAACATGGTGTCATTCGTCTAGATAATTTATCGTTTTGTTTAATAGATCAAGAAATGTAAATATTCCCCTGTTATTTTTTATAAAATTATAAGAGAAATAAATTTTTTTCTAAATAGTATAGTTTATTATTTTGTAGAAAAACAAAATTTCGAAAATTTTAGTAATGTTTCAGAAACAACCGTTATTAATAATAGGTACCATTTTCCTTAATAAGGTAGAAATAAAATATAAACTATTTCCACGATTTACAAAGGCCTACAAAAAAATTATAGGTATTTTCCGCTATCCTATAAAATTTATATTTTCTGACTCAATTTCAAAAGGTTGAAGGAATTCCAAAACACCTTTTATGGCATAATAATTATTTTCAATTCTACATACTATCTTTAGCTGCTTTTAAAAACGTTCTAAGAAAGTCCAATCAGACCAATTTAATCCCTAAACTATTCCACACTTTTAAAATTTAATTACCTAAAAATATTAAAAACTATTTAAAATAACTTGTTTAGCAGACTGTACAATAGCTATCTTAGTCACACGTAGCGCGTTCTCTGTCTGGGCGTCAAACACCTCTAGAAATTTGATAAACTGTTCTGGACGTAAAACATTACAGTTTGGAGTATCGGTACTGCTCCACCTCGCCTACAAGCTTCCGTTAAAAAAATGGCAGGCGCGTACACCATCAGAAAAGAAACGAAAGAGCGAATACAGAACGATTTAAGAGAAAAAATGAGATTGCTAGTGAACGTATCTAAGGCAGGATGCGGTAACACCAATGATGGAAACACATCACGAAGAATTTTTGCAAACCCACATACGTCTTCTCGAATTAGTGGCATTAATGCGGACCTCATCAAGCGATTTAGAGTAATTCTAGAAGTAATTTCAAGTGGATTCACCATAAATGCTGAAAAGTTTGCTGTTTATGCCCACACAACAGCCATGTTGTATATTGGTTTGTATGAATGGCATCCTATGTCACCTACAATCCACAAAGTATTGATCCATGGAACTCAAATATTAAGCCATGCAATTTTACCTACTCGACAATTAATAGAGGAGGTGGCTGAAGCCCGTAATAAACATTTCAGACAATACAGAATTGATTTTTCGAGAAAATTTTCTACAGAAGACTGCAACAGAGACATTATGAATTGTTATTGAGTTCAGATCCTTATTTAAGTTTAATCAGACCAAAGCCGCAAAATAACAAAAAAATATTTTCAAAAGAAGTACTTGATCTCATGATCGCAACTGCACCGTCATGTCATCAACATCGACGGATGAAAATATAAGCTACGAAAGTATTGAGAAAAAGGATGTTTAGGTAGTAGTTCTAAAAACTAAAATAAAGATAAATTTAAAAAACCTATTTTTGCAATCTGTTTACTTTTTTTTATTATTTAAGGCTACATTTTAAAAAATACCGTTTTTAATTCAAAAAAAGGCCATCAAATAATTTTGTCCGGAATTTGAATGAAACTACTCTTATGTGGAACGTAACCATGTTCGTCGGTGGTTCAATTGGTAGATACGCCGATGACTTAAATCGGAAGGTTCCAGGTTGAATCCCTGGCCGATGGATTCATTTTTGTTTCTTTAATTCTTAGGTTTTTCAATTTTTTCTTCGGTTTATTTTTGTTTTTTTTTTATTTTTATTTTGGGCATATGGAGGTGTATTTTTCAAAATTTCCTAAACCAAAAAGCTATATCTTTGTTAAAGTGCGTTTCGAGAAAAAACAAATTTTCTAAAAGTTGTTTTTACGTTCCCTTGAGTCGAAATACAAATGATTTAGGCACCGCTAAATTATTTTAAATTGTTTCTTATTCTTGAATTATTTCTTTTAAAGTGGCGTATAAGGATATGCAGCAATTTACCTTAGTAATAATAATTACATTACGCCCAAGCCTTTAAGTAAATACAAGTGAAATTAAGATGGGTAAATCTTTCTTTGTTTTTTAATGTTTTGAAAGGTATGGATATTTTGCTTAGGACATCTGACGCGGAATTTTTAAGCTATCCGGTGCTTTAAAAACAAGTTTGTCTTTTTTTTGTGTAGTAAAGTAGTAAAATACTAAAATAACAAAAACTTTTTAAGTGTGACACAATTTAATAATGCACTTATTGCGTTTTGTTTCCTTTTACTAAATACGCGATTACTCTACTTTACTGTACATTAATTATTGATAAATATTTGGGTCACCATGTATACATTTAACTTTGCATCACCGCATGTAGGATAGTCCATAGCAGAAAACTAAAACTCTACAAAGAAAATAAGAGGGTGAACCAAGCTCTCTGCACGATACGAGGAAAGAGGCCTTAGCATTTTCAAGTCGATGACTTTAATATTTAAATGAAATGTCAGTTACTATAAATGTGTATAGTGCCATTCTACTTTAGCCTGATGTCACTTAGGTTATACCTTTCTTTCAATATTATATGTGTTTAAATATTCTTAGATCTTTTCCTTCGTGAGCATACATGAGCGCTTCTAGAAGGGGACATGAAGAGAGTAATAACCCATATTTTTTAATTGCTAAAATTTTTATTAATAAAGTCTAAAGTAAACTTCATTATTTTTAGAAATTAATTTTATTCAGTTAAATTAAAAAAATCCAGAACGTGTAATTTATATTTATGCTCAAAAATATTAAGTATATTTAGTATTTTTGTCACCAATTTACGTCGCCACGCCGTTTGTCTTTCCGAAGTAGTTGCCTTGTGTCGACACCATATTAACATTCGCTCCTATGAAAGATACATGTTCTATTCACCACAGCATACACCAAGTAGTTGTAGATCTCGTTTTTTAAGAGATGGTAGTTTCTAGCGCCAAAGTGATTGGTCGTTCAACTAACTCAATATGACGGCAAGTTCAAATGTGATTTAAATGCGGAATTTAAATTTTCCGCTAAAACAGTAAATTTTCGGACGTAAAATGGCGGGATCTTCAAATATATTTATTTGTGTAGTGAATATAATATAGGAAGTAAGTTGCGTATTCCATTGAACCAGTTGTTAAGCCAGGTGCTATTTTGAAAGCTAAAAATGTATTACGATTAGCTGTTACAATAAGAGCAGCATTTGGATAACCAATTGAGTAATTTAAAAGTTTTTAATTTTACCTGAATCGACCATTTATACTTTTCTGTCTTTATACAGATAAGATGTTACGGGATACAAATAATAGTCATATTTAACTTGTAAAATAACAAATAATGCACCATATTCTATTATTATAATTAAATTATTTACTACCTTCATGATTGATTATTGGAAAAGATAAATAAAAAGGCATCACTTACTTATAATTAATAAAACACAATAGCGACCACTTAAGTATTTAATTTAAATGTCCATTATTTTGTTTGTTTATATTCTAGAATAGTAGTTCTTTTAATTTTACTATTTCTTCTACTTATACATTTCTTCGTTTAGACCTCTACTGTATAAGTATGTTTATATTACTTCTTCTATTTCATTAGGGCCTGGTTAAGTAGTACAGTATTAACAAAAATTTCAATTGACATGACATGACTGGTCACTCTCATTTGTCCTTCAAGCTTCCGGTCATTCTGCTTTGGACTTTGGGGTTAGCAACTTAAAGTATGTGCTTCTAACCAAAATCGAATTTTATTTCGGATCTTTTAGCCCCAATAAAGAAAAATCATCTCTGGGAGAAAAGGAGTTACTATAATCAGAAGTCTGATATCACGTTTTGTGGATTTTTATTTTCTTACCACTTTTCATCTTCATTAACATTCCGCTACTAATTTGGATTTATGTGACATAAATACTAACGTCGGACTCACAGTCTGCATATCTTTTTTCATTAACAAAAAAAAAAAGACCGAAAACCATGCATAACTAAATCAGTCTTAGGGAAAAGACATTCAATGTCAGTATATTTACACATTTTGAAGGTATATTAATGAAATTAAAAAGTCCAGGAACAAAGCTCAAAATTCTTTTTAAATTGTAAAAGTCACATAAATCGAGAACATACAAAACAGATAAAACATAACATTTTCAAAAGCAAAAACAGAATTTCTTACATAAATATAAAACAACTAACCTAAACTTAAAAATGACTAAAATCGTCAATCTTCGTCGGCCAAGTACTCACTACACATGTAGTTGACATGTTCCAAACAAACAGGTTTTTTATAGTATGTACAGTTAAATCTTGTAGATCTATTTTTTTGTCACAATAAAAGCAGCGTCGTTTGATGTTTTCGGTTTGTGGTTCTGGTAACTCTTCCTGCAGTGGTGAACGTAAATTTTTTCTAAGGCGAAGTCTAATGGTACGTTATATCCGATTATTAGCAGCTCTTCTTCGTAAGTGTTGGTCTAGTAACTGCATGCCAAGATTCTCCAGAAATATTCTTCGAGGTGTATTATTCATATATTTTGAATTGCTCTTGAAAATAACGAATTAGTTTATTCCAGCTTTATTAGCATATAAAATACAGCCATTGGTCAGCGACGAGTAGCTCTGGCACAATCATAGGCCGCACATATCTTGTCCGCTATATCAACCCCACCTTTTGTTTTATTATAATCAATTATTATTTGTGGTTTTCCAGTAGCTTTGTCTTTTTCATCTTCGTTATGGTGCATGGTTGACAACATGATAACCTTTTTATTTTTTCTGGGTATATAAGATGTTATGGTTGCTTTGTCTTGGAATTCAAACACGCTTGTCTTTTCGGGTTGTTCAGTAGGTTGGACAAATTCAAGCGGAAGTTCCTTTCAGTTTTTTCTAATGGTACCAAGAATCGTGAGTTTACGATCTGTTCAAAGTATGTTAGCAACAGCCATGCTGGTAAAGAAGCTGTCCATTGTAACGTTTCTGCTGGTTCCTTAGATGGGGCGACAAAGACGTTAAAGGTTATAAGGTCCAATCGGCTTCCCAAGATAAATGTACATGTTTGCAGTATAAAACATTTTGGCGTCTACCAGAAAATATATTTTGATACGATATAGGTTAGGTTTCTTTGGCATATATACTTGAAAGTTGCATCTCCCTCGGAATGCCACCAACATTTCGTCCACTGTTGTGAGCTCGAAAATAAAAAAAATATTTAGACAAATTAGAATTAAACGAATCATAGATTTCCCGGATTGGTGCTAATTTGTCGTATTTTTGTCTTTCAATTTCAGTATTTTTATTGTCAAAACGAATATATTGCAACACAAATCTAAACCGTTCTCGAGACATTATCAAACGAAATATTTCCATGGATGTTCCATTTGTTCTAAATAAATCAGAGGCATTTACCCGATTATTTTTTGACATCGAGCATATATAAAGCAATCCTATAAGCGCACTCAGTTCAATAATGGCTGTGGGCCTTGCTGATTGGTTGTTTGGATTCACATTGCACATTCCAATGTAGATATTTGTATTATCAACAATGACCTGCAACATTTCATTTGTAAAAAAGACCACAGATTTCTGCTGCAGATTTTAATGCTTTTGTATTCCCCTTTACCCCAGGGAGAAATATTTAGGGCGATTGTCCGTACCTGGGAATTTTCAGGATGCTTTATCCACTTGGTTTGGCCATCTTTTCCAATGTAATATGCAACTTTTTTGTGCACCACTCCATCCATTATTTCATCTGGAAGATCCAAGATGTTGTTTGGGTCCTCAATATCTTGCTCATTATCCGTGTTGTGATCTTGAATCTCTTCATCATCATCCTGCAGACCCAAATCGTCGTCAGATGGCTCGATATCAGTCTCAATATCAGTCTCAATATCGTCCTAGACACGGTGCTTGGGAACCAACTTTAAATGAAAAGTTTATTTACTAGACTTTTTTTTCGGTCAAAGTATTTCTGAAGGGCTATAGATTGACGCAATATATTTTTTAAAATCGGTTCCAGCAGCCGTTTTTTAGAAAACTCGATTTTTAATGAAAAAGTGACCTTTTTTTTTACTTTTTTGCTTGTAACTTGCACATTTCACATTTTCTCGGCTTGCCAAAAGTAAATTTCAATGGAAAAATGTCCGCTCTACAAAAAAGCATCAATGAATTTTTTCTCTAAAATCAGCCGATTTTGAGTTAAATGAGATCTCAAATCGGCTGATGATGAACACGCATCACCCTGCTCTGTTTACCTCTTAACACTAACTTCGGCAGCGTTGTTAGTATTGTCAATGAAAACGTACTGAAATTTTAATGAAAAGGTACTAGATTTACGAAAAACGTACTAAACTTTCTAATTTAATGAACATAATTAGAAATAGGAATTAATAAAATTATACACGGTTAAATACTTTAAAAATTAAATTTAACATCAAATAACTTTGAAAGGAGTGAGTTTATCGAAAAATGTTAAGAAACCTTTTTTGTAGAGCATTAAATTTCCCTGAAGAATAATAACTGGTCTTAAAAAAATATTAATATTTAAGTTCATTTTGAAAATCCCAAATGCAAAGTGAAAAATTGAAAATATATACCAATGTTTAAGGCTTGATTACAAAGAATAGACTCGTCTTACGAAAATTTACTAGGAGAGCTTTTTTGTGGGGAATTTAATTTCCTACAAGAATAAGAGATGAAAAATTTTTTTAAAATAGACCAAGTCCGAAATTTATGCAAAAACGCGACAACTGTTAAAAAATCCAAACTGCAATGATGCACCTCTTAATATTATTATTAAGGGCTCAAACTTTCAGGAAAATTTTTTTTGTCGTCATGAACAATATTTTCATAGTTCCGCTAAGAAAAAAAATTGTTTTATTTTTTTGGCCCAATCTACATATATGTTATGTTGTCATTACTAACTTCATTGAAGGTTGGGAAGTATCACATTACACACCTCTACTTATCGCCCTCACTTCCCGCCCTCATTTCATCTATTCTAGATTAATATTTTTTATATTTAAAAAAAAAAATAACACAGTGTTTGACAAATTTTATAATACCTATTTAATGGCAAACAATAAAAAACTAAAATATAACAAACTACTTAATATTGATATTTATTATTCGCGAATTTAATATCCGGCTTTATCTGACATTTATTTATATTGGTGACAGTTGTTTACCCCGTAATCACAGTAACAATATATTTACCTACTTGATTATTCTGAGAAAACCGCGCGCTTGGTAATTTGTCGTTAAATGTAATATTTTAGGTATGTTCAGAACAAAACAGAGATTTATTAACTTATGATGGTTGTAAATAAAATAGTATACAAACCTCGGTAGGAAGTTTCATTCCTGTCTCGAGATCATAGCTAACCTCGACGCTTCGCGTCTCGGTGATCTAACTAATCTCACGACAGGAATGAAACTCTTCCCACCTCGGTGTGTAATATACTATTGTTAAATTAGAGAACATAGGAACGTTTAATTCATTTTTATAGTTAATAATATAAGACCAAAAGTGTTCAAAACCTAGTAAACTTATATTATTTAAAACCTCAATTTTAGGTAAAAGTCGCCATTCTTTATTCAATTCTTTAACAGTAATATTTGGAAAATAGGAACAAATTTTCACAATTCCAATTACATCACCTGAAATAGCTTTTTCATGGGTAAAATTTGAGAGAAACTTTAATATATGATCATTGAAGTCAAACCTCTGCCTAATTTGATTACAGAGTTCCACATAAAAACTAAGAGCATTTGTTTTAACATTTCTGATTTAACTTTTGTCAATACTATCATTTTCAAACATTTGTTCAACTTTTGCACCAAAGGTATTCAGCCAGTTTCGATTGAATCGATAAGACCATAAATTATTGGTCTTCATCTTTAAATTCTGATATACAACTATAAACAAATAATTAAATTCAATTCTTGTTTCATGATTTTCGTATAAAAACGTAGGTACTAAATTGTATTTGGGCGTACTAGCGTACTAGAAAGTTTGAAAAGGGAGTAGATTTAGTATGAACGTACTAGCACTGGCAACGCTGAACTTCGGAACCACAACGGCAACAGCTACTTAGCGGTACAGCCACCTACTCGGAATAGTTCGGTAAATACCGGTTAATTTTCGGCGGTGCGGACTCACAGCCCGCACCTTAGTAACGGAAAATTAGATGCCAACCAATACCACATGGTAAGTTTTCTGTGGTTTCTGTCTTTCATTTTATTCTGTTTAATGCTTTTATTTATACCTTTCATTCTCTCATTTATGCCTTATTATTGTGAGCTGGTATTCTTTTACTGTAAATACAATACAATAAAATAGAATCAAACTAATTGGACATAAACCTATCTAATCGCTGCTACTGCCCTGGCTTTTCATAAGGTAACGATAAAGGTACATTGACACTAGGATTACCGCATATTATCATCACTTTGCATGGAACACTGGAATACCAAGTAAGACGGTACATATTTATCTATACTTATCATGAACTGCTGCTTATACTCTCTTCGTTCTTCACTATTCGGCTACTTTACTTGACTAAACTGCATGTTGAGGCTTGTACTTTTCTTTATTGCAAACTAAGTACCACTAACGCTTCGTGATCAATGCTACTATTGGTTTATTTTGTATGATTAACTATCCAGTAACATAGCCATTTAAAGGGTTCTATTCTTAATTGTATTGCGATATATTCATGTATATTAGTTATTTCGTTTTTCATTATAAATACTGATAACGATTGGTACCAATTGGAGTAGTAATATTATCTATTGTGCATGAATTTTAAATCTATAACTGTCAATATCTTACTTTACTTTTAACTTTACTTTAAACTTTAACCTCTCTTTTCTGTAGCTGAAATGTAACCTATAATTAAACCACTTATTTTTTCTGGAATGATACCATTTTATTCTGTTATTCCACGACCCTCTCTTCGACGATAAGTTAAAGGAAATTTTAAAGCTAGTCAAGCTAGTCAAGGGGCATCAGAAGCACCTAACAAAGAAACGTATAGTAATAACGATTTTTTTCTATCATTAGGTTTTTACGGATTTTCCTATTTTGGGGTCCCCTGCATCGCTTTTGACTTTTTTAGTGATAATTTCTTTATGTGTGTCTGTGTGAATATATATTCGATTATTCATGAAAGGATACAAGGAAAAACTCCAAATTTTAAACTTAGACTTTATTCTGGCCTGTGGTGAGCTCATTAGATATCGGAACATCTGGACGATATTTTATAGTGGGTCGTTTTTCTATTTTATGGAATACACCTGTTATTTACGCTTAAAGAAATAAATTCTTTAAATAATTATGCCGAATATCAGAGGTCAAGTAATAACGGAAGTAATATTGAAATGTTTCAGTATGTAATTTTGTATGCTACACTGATTTGGAGGGACATGGTAAAATTTAAAAGAGACATAGTAAACCGTTTTAACTAAATCCCTGCATGTAATAACTGAATGAATCTCGCATGGCATTCTGATAGAGGAAAGAAAAAGGCGCTGTATTAGACAACCAGTTAATACTGGACCCAAGGAGAAAAAGAGGATCCTGTTGAAAATACATTCAACATAAATATTTTATTATTCCAAATTTACGAGGCCAGCTGTGTACAATTAATTTAAAAAATTAAAATTTGCAACTCTGACGTAAGCAACGCGCTTACATCACTCTCTACGAGACACAAAGGCCATTATACTCTTTAGCCAATTAAAATTTGACAAAAAGAAATCGCGTAAAATATAATTGGTCATACGATGTCACGGAAAGAGCATATGTATTTTTTTCGTTTCTTTATCAGAGCGTTCCATGATTTGAAATTACTCAACCAAAATGTAGATTGCACAAAATTATAATGTAAAAAGTTTTTGAGCAAGTAAACTAAATAAAACGTAAAGGATTTGTGATAATAAAAATTGGTTCATTTCTCTGTGAATTCGAATTCATCAACATACAATAATGCACTAGTTACACAGGCAGCACTTTATCAATATAATTCATCATCAGGCATTTTGTTTTAAATGGTATAGAGTTCACTTAGAATTTAACCAGATAGGTCATATTTAATGATGTGTTTGTCAGCAATTAACAATGCCGAAATTATCAAATATACTAATAATAAGAACATAGCATAATAGGTGGAAAAATACCATAAGTAATGCTGCTTGGACAAAGAAATTAATAAAATAAGTACAAAAAGAGAATGAAATGTACTTAGAAAGATAACTAAGTTATTTTTAATAGAGTTCCTCTTAGGCCATGGCTGGAATGAGGTTTCTAACATTGGGCGAAGAAAAGCCAATTGCATGCAACTACATGCGGGAGCCACTGTCAAAGCTACTAAGTCTAATAAAAAAGACCAGGCTAGACGACATACTCTAAAACAAACGGAGTCCCACAATAGGTCGCGGTGGACAAGGACAAATAACGTCCAACTCCTTATCTAATCTAATCTAGGCCATGGATTCTTCTAGATATCTAGATGTATACTAATGAACATAAAATTACACCATATCGCATGTACTTCCAGAAGAAAACACTTCATAAGGTATAATATTTGAATGTCCTAACAACATTAAAGTGATTATAATATTAATAAAAAACAAAAAAACAGAAAGAAGGGGACAAAAATAAAAAGAAATAGATGTCAAAAATCATAAGAAATACTGCTAGAAATACATGATGCAAATCCCTTGGAACAGTTCCTGCATCTCTATGCGTTTTTTACTAGGTAACAAAACAGTTATCTATTAATCACCCAACCCATAATAGTAGTTTGTTACAGGGACGAAAAGTTGAGTTTTTCGGGCGACTACGAGAAGCTTGCTAGGCGAGACGTAGTCGAGTCCAAAAAAAAACACATTTAGTTCGTGTTTTATACATTGTTTTTATTTGAATATGCTTATATAGAAAATTAAATCTCAAATGAAATTATTTCCAATAATATTTTCTTAACTAAGTTGGCTATGATATCAATTGAACAATTTCTGTCATGTCACTGGGCTTATGTCAAATTAATTTAAGTACCTAGTTGATTAAAAATTAGTGTCGAAAAAAAAATGTTTACGAAAATGAGTAGTGATGGAGATTTAATTACGGGCACGCCCCCAGAAATTAGTGACGCGTCAAATTTGGCGTCTTTGAATTAGATTCCAAAAACTCAAAAATGGTATATGAAAGAGCCTATCTCAGATTTAAAAATTCTATTCAGTATGCAATATTTTATACACTTAACTTTAGAGGCCACGACCGATAAAGTACTACTTTATGACGTACATTCAAAAGCTTTACTTTTCCACTATATTTTCTGTCTGAAAAACGACGTTTTTTGACACATTCGAAAAAAAGTATTTTTATGATGTGACGGGAAAAAAGTTTGAGATTTTATCTCTCTTGGCAGGTAACAAAATGTCACTTTTTATGAAATTACTTTTTCCCTGTTTTCAAAAACAATTATTTTTAAAATTTTAAGTGACAATTCTGTCAAACTAATTGTCATTATAATTTTTAGTTAATGAGATTAAATATAAATTAAAATGAGTTATTACTGTGTAGAATCGATAAATAATAGCATTTCTTTTTTTATTTAGTCGTTAATTTTAAACAATTCTTTATTTTTAATTAAACTATATGAAGTTCATTAAATTACGAGTATTAAACCAAAAATTTTAAACGCATAGGTGGTAGTGAGATCAGAGCACTTGCCTTTCCTGTGGAAGGCCCGAGTTCAAATCTAGGATTATGATAAATTTAATTAAATTAAATCTTTTGTATTTCTTTTTTCTCAGTGGATTGTCCATATCACACTCAGGCGATTCAGCAGTTTCATCTTCAAACGATATGGCCATCATATCCACTCTTGTTGCACAAACGACTATTTTTGTGCAGATTTAAATGTATTTGTATCTTATAGGTAGGCTATTTATCTTTTTCTTAATGGAATTACTCATTTTTATTTTTATTTACCCTAAAACATGAAAAAATTTAGTAGCAATAATTACCTTGACAAGTTTATTATTAATTTGTAATTTTATAAAATAATAGTTAGCCGGGAGGTAAACGTGAACCGCGGTTGTTAGATTTATATCCTTACTAGAATAAATATCAAATTATATCTGTTACGGCCTACATATTCGTAATATTGTAAAAAATATGAATGGGAAGTTATTATGACGGAAAGATCCTCTTATCAGATTTTAAAAAATAGCTTCAATAAATTTCGGTTTTGTTCTTTTTAATTATCTACAGACAGAAATGTCACATTAGCACAAAGAACACCAATAGTTTCATAAACATAAAATAAAATAATTTTAATTATTTAAAGTACTTATTAATAGTAATACACTATGTTCAAAGATCTTTAAAAGCTTCTTTTCAAAATATGTTTATGGAGAGAGCTTCTAAATTGAAATGCCAAAAAAAACAGTATTTTACGGAAAATTTAAAGTTTTAAGTATAGGTTCTTCTACCACAGCATTCTCTTGTATCCAGATTTCATCCCTTTAAGAAGTTTGTTCTGGATAAGCCAATGGTTCGATGTGTTCACGTGTAGTAAGAGATACACACGTGACTACCGGTTCCATATCTTTGAGAGTATTGAATAATTCCGAGAGAAAGAGACGCTTCAGACTCTAAAAATCGTTTTGTTTTATTCATAGCCGAGTCGATTTTTCTTGTAGCTGCCATAAACTCGAAGATAAATTCAGTTTAACCGCGCATTTGAATTTCTGGAACGGTAAGTGGGCTCGCTCTCTTTTATATGGATGGTTTTTCGACGGATGGCTCCTACATTAGCTTATTGTTTCATTCGTACAAAAGACGGTTTGTACGTGTTAAACTTACTACGTAAGAGTGTTTGAAATTTAATTTTTAATTTTTACGACAAGCAGAAGCATACCTAGGATATTGGTATTATTTTTATCCACTAGCAATCACTCTAAAGATTGAATTATTATTACATTGCCGAAAACTCCAGAAAATAAAATTGTATTTAGAAATTAACCAACTATAAACCAAAATTTATGTGTGATTATTATAATTTAATCCCAAGCAAAAAGTGACCATTTACTTAAAAACATGTACTAGAAAAGTTTTCCTGGTTTAATTCTCCGAGCAATTACTACTAGAGGGAGTCTTCCCCCTTCCCCGCCCTTAAGCATGTAAGCAACATCTACTCCCTTGACGGAAGAAATCCCTGCAATTGGCTTATTTAATCAGCTTTGCCAAGTCTGACAATTTCTAACACATGTCAATTTTTGATTTTTATTTTACGAAAAATATAATTATGCATAGCACTGTAAGGGTTGTAAATGTATACTTAAAATTTATTATCTATATGGTGGAAACATGCTTTATGTGTAAAAGAACTGTTGAAAATTATTCCTCAAGATTATTATGAGTAAGTACAAACGCAACCTAATTATCAAAGGCGGTGCATTAGGCAATCGCCTTTTATTTGCAATTAAACTTTATTTTTTTATCTAAAAAGTTAAATTCAGAGGGAATAAACCCCAACTAATTTCGTTTTCGTGTATCTCATAATAATTATAGTAAAGATTAATTACTTATTAACATAAATAAAGAAAATTTAAACCTGTGACTTTATTTTAATATCACATCTTTGTAAAGTTAATTGTTATTTTTTTAGGTTTCCTTTTCTTGATACGATAAAAAGAAATAAATGATTCCAAAATTTAGAAATTCAACAAGTGACCACCTAAATAACTTTTTATGCTAATAAAGATTTTTAGTACAAACCTCAGGGGAGGAAAATATTTTAAAAAATGCAATTTCAAAAAATTTCGACGAAAGAGGTATAATAATCAATCCTGTCACTACTTCCACACCATATTCATCTGCTACTAAAATACTAAAACAGTAAGGAAAGCAGAAAAACTTAAGTTTCTTTCAAAAAGAATGTTTAAGGAAAAAGACAAAGCCACTTTTTGTTGACAATTTTTTTTTCAAACTAATTTATTCGACTAATTTTGTGTATTGTTTAAATTTTCATATTATATACTAAATTAATTTTAGGTCTAAACAAAGTGAACCTCAAAGATATGCTGATGATAATATGGAGTATGCCAAAGAAGCAAAAAGGTTTCAAAATTCTTAAGAACACTATGTATTTGTCGTGGGTTCCAGACATGAACTTGAATAAGGTACCCCCAGCTGATTCGGTATTTTCCGACAAAGTCGTTCCCACAAAAAAATTTAATGAAGCCATATTCAAGAAATGGATATTTACCACAGGAGCAAAAGATATTTAATTATCGAATATGTAGAGCTTTTAGACGACTTGCTGGTAGATTTCGCATATTCCATAGACCGATTGAAGTTAAACACAATTGATTGGATCGCAAAAACCGCCTGTATTATACATAATTTTTTATTAAAAGAAATGTCGAAAAATAAGAGTGATTTATTCACTACAAAGTGAAGAAACTCCTTTTACTTTCATGGGTACAAGTAAACAAGTAAATGAAAGACCATACAGATTTGCTTGTCGCGTCCATAACACATTATCACAATATTACATAAGTAGCGATAATGTGCCATTTCAGTGGAATAAAATTAAATTGAAACTTGATTTTTTAACAGACTTCAAAAAAGAAGGACGATCTCAATTTTTGTAGGAATATTTTTTTATGTATGTTCAGCAATAATTCTTTAACACAATGTCCGATTTTAATGATTCTTTTTTTGTTAGTAAGGGGGTACCTTAGGGGTGGTCCCATATAAATTTGATCAAGATGTGGTAATGGCATCTGCACGAGTTTAAAGTCGGTTTTTAAAATTACATTTAATACTTGTTTTTGTACAAGAAAATGTATATAATGAAAAATAAACTAATATTTCAGAATATTGTGTATTTTATTTGTAGTAAAGAATACAAACTTAAAAAAGGAGGACAATCATCGTTTCTGGAAAATTGAGTTTCATTTTTTTTTTGAATTCTGAAATATATGAAATATATTTAGTGAGTATATAGTAATAATTATTAATTAAATAATGTATTTCTACGTGCATAAAAAAAATATTAAAAAAGAAAAAAATTAAATAAAACGTGAACTAAATAAAAAACCAGTAACCATGACTAATATAAGCAAATATACTCGAATACTAATTATAGACATACTAACAAAAAAAATAGTATTTGAAACAATATTGAGTATTTTATAGAACAGAAACAAGGGTCTGGCTAATTGGATGTCTTGTCTAGATTAAAAATAAGACTTTATTTCTATTTTTTTTACAATAAATACCCTCGATTGTATTACTTTAAGTCTTCCAAATAAAATCAATCAACATCAAACGTATTTTTTTTTTATAAAATTAGAAAATGCTGAACATTACCTTTCACAAAGAAACAAAAACTTACCGGTATTATATTTTCTGTTGATTTTTTAAATATTATAACACCAAAAATTTCATTTCTGAATACCAGTGTTAATTTGGCTCATATGGTTGCTCTGGAACCACTAGGATGGTATTCTAAGACTTTTTTCCTTTCGGAGATGTAAATCCCACAAAAACTTTTTAATTTTCTTTTTTTTGACTTCCGCTACTGGAATTTTAAATTCGTTGCTAATTTCCTCGTAACACGTTTGATTAAGGTCTAATCAATAACGAAATATATTTTTAATATCCCACAAATACTCGCTTTCTTTAAATTTTCTTATAGAATTAATAAGATGCAGCCCATGAAATCTACCTTCAGTCATTTTTGATTTTAAAACAATCAACGCTGTGTCTTGACAACTTTCAAGACAGTTGACAAGACAATTGTTATGTCAGCGATGTTCAACGATTGTCTGCAGTCCCACAGAACAGTTTACTGTCATATTTGTGACAGTGACAGTAACACTGTCCTGTGTAAACGCCGTGACACGCTTGCCACATAGATAACTTGCCAGTTTAATTATTTTAGTCGTGATTCTTGCAATTTGCCGATTTGTTTTGTTTGAGTTAAAAATATATTTTATTAATATAAATATGTGTTTTATTTGCTATTTTAAAAACTGACAATCCACCTTTCCCGTTATTCGACAATTGTCATAGAAATAGTATAGAAAGCCGATTCCATATATCAAAAATGAAACCATAAGGAGAAAATAGTGTGTCGGAGCTCATGCGTATAACGGTGCTGGCGCGAACAGGACCGGTGCAAGTTTTTTATTGATCGAACAAATAGTTCACACATTTCAATCATACATTTTTAGAGATGATTCTATACAAAAAACGATTAAAAAAATTTCAAGTTAAGGTAAATATGGTTCTGACAGTCCTTATTAAGAAAGATATGGCATAAAATATGAATTAGTTAATTTTCGGCAATCATTAGTACAGTAGTCATGAGATTTTGCTTGTGATTTTAAAAATACTTTCCAGAAAAACCACGTGCTCCGGTTTTGACTACGTTTATTATTAAATTAGGTACTATCACAAGAAAATCACTGTTACAATAATTAATTACTTAACCAAAAACTAAAATACTTTTTAGGTACCTACGTAACCAGAAAGGAGCTGGACCATTTATCCTAATATTGATTTTCTCTCTCCCTACGGTAAAACTTAAAACAATAACAAATTGCCTATCTACTAGGGTCGGTAACTAAACGAATATACATAATGGGCGGATTTTGTTTATACTTAACATTACACTTGCGCATTTAAATATAACTATGCATATAAATATTTACAAACAAAGATACTTTTCCAAACAGGCAATCATTAGTACTGTAGTCACGAGATTTTGCTTGTGATTTGACATCCTATTTGATAATATCATTTGCAACAACTAAATTTAATCTGGGGAGTGCAAAATAGGGCCCAGGAATATTATGATCGATATTTTTTTACATTTTGTCAGCCGAGACTGAGTCGTTAGACAGAAAACCTTTCATGTTACCATTTTCAATATAAATTAAAAAATTAAAAAATACTACTACATTTACTTGGTACATATTTTATTTTAATTTTGAACCCTTTTAAAAGGGTCTTTCGGTTCCATAATAAAAATTAGTTGCTGCTTACTAGAAACATTCTATATAGCCTAAACCAATTTATAGTTTGTTTTCGATCAATTTAATACAAAGATTTAAAGTTTTTAGTCGATGATAACATTCCACACCAGCACATTGCAAGCCTATTTTATAAATAATAGGAATAAACTTGTAAATCATTAATTTGGTAGTTATCTCACTCATATGATTTTTTTGTTTATATGACTATTTCGATTTCTAAATATATTTTGGCCTTACAATACGAAGCGTTTTGTATCTACCACTTTTTTAATGAACGATGAATGTTGACAGGTGTGTACCTTTTTCGGAACAAGAGGCGTTTTAACGAAGGAAATGATTTTCGAACTATCTAGTTAGTTTTCGGAAAAATAGAAAACGTTTGAAGAAAGTTGTCAATAACAGTTTGTCGTTCATGTGTTTCATTTTGATTAGCTTTCATACTAAATTGCGTAGAATATTTTTCCGATTCAAAATCGAGATTCTCGATATTTCCACAGTTTATTTATAATACCTTCTAAACTGGATTTATCTATCATTTTATATACTTTATAATATATGTTCATGCCCTACTTTTCACTTTATTAACAATTTTTTTTTAACATACTTCAAAATGGTAGGATATTCTCAATTCGTTGAAATATTTTTTTAAGTATGTTGAGCGATAATTCTTTACCACGTTGCCCGATTTCTAGGTTTCTTTTTGTTAGAAAAGGAAACAGTTTTATATACATTAAGTCAAGATCTGAAGATGGGATCCATAAGAAAATCATTAACATCTTTATTTTTAAAGTAGGTTTTTTTTAAATTTCTTTAAACCTTACTGGTTCGAACGCGGTAAGGAATGAAGAAATGTAAATAATTGTTGTGCCAGCCAAAAAGCGAAGAGGAAGTACCGATTAAAATATCGAGTGACAGAAGAGTTCCTAAGATTGTTGAGATCGGGTTTATGTTTTAAAATGCCTTAAAACCGATATCGATAATGTCTCCCCGTCGCTGGGCAGCCTGTATATAAATATACAGCTCTCTATTTACATAATTATAATTCTTAGGTAGGTTTAGATTTGTAGACATAAATCTTGTAATAAATATAACAGCTGCCTAATACATTGATTACATTTTCATTAGCCAATGTAAAAGTGTCTTTTATTGTACCTAGGATTTGACTAAACACTACACAAAACTAAAAATAAAATGCCACTTTCATCATGTAATTAATGCCGCGTTTGAGAATCCACATCGGATGCATTTTTTACATCTCGAGCGTATTTATCCACATCGGACATATCTGTCCCATTACATTTACGTATACTGAATCACGTGATCAAAGATTTACTACTACTACATCTCAGATGCATCCGATGTGGATTCTCAAACGCGGCATAAATAATAAACTACAAACGGTCCTGTAAGGGCAGCGTCATATAGCCTTGAAACACCGGATTTTAGTGCTATTGTCAGGTCAATATTGAATTTGTAGGTGAATCGCTTATTGAACATTAAAAATACGGTATTAATGACATTAATACGGTATTTGTATATATTTTTGGGAATGTAATTACACATAAATATTATTAGTTGATTATTTAAATGTTTATAAGTTATTTTGTGGCGATATTTCGTAGATATAAACTGTTTAAATCATATAATTTAAAAATTAATTAATTTAAAATTCTTTTCTGTTAGGTATGTTTAATATATTTGGCAACACTACAGGGACAAGTCATGCATATTGCGCAAGCTTCTAGACACACTATTTTGCGATGTCAGGCGCAGAGACGCGTTTTTATGCACAGTAGGTTTCAATTTCTGCTTAAATGTTATGTTTATATTGGTCTTCTATATTATTTCTATGACAATTGTACATTACTCATCTGCGAAAAAGCGCGGGACTTTTGTATCTAGTAGTTCTCCGTACATTTTATTTTTATCTCCCTCTCTTATCCTCGCCTTATAACAGTTGGGTTGTCTACGACGATTACCCCCCTGTATTTGTAACTTTAAACAACTCTCATCTAGTCCATATAGTAGGGAAGCCAGTTATACTTTTTTGGTACAATTTTGCATAATGCCATTATCTAAACAGACTTTTTGAATAGGTCATCATCGAGGTCTGGCAAAGTATTTCCACGTTCTACAAGGTAAAAATGGCCGAAATCTTTGTAATTTAGTATTGCGCAAATAACATACTTAAAAGTGTCACTGGCTCCCCTAGCAACAATAAAAGTTAAAAATGTTATTTACGGATGTGTAATTGGAACTTAGATTAGAAAACATAACAACAACAAATTTGTTGTTTGTAGTCGTCTCCATGGGTTTTTTAATGTTTTTAAATTTTGATTGCACCCGGAGATGGAAATATAGTTTTCCGAAACATTGATACACATGTAGAGGGGTTTGAATTAAAACATGATAAAAAAATATTTTAAGTGTATCTGACCTATAATAAGGCGATGTTGATTATTTCTCAGGAGTTGGGTACTTAAGGAGGTCCTTTCGCCACCAATGTTAAATGAAAAATATTAGATTATGACTAAAATTAATTTTTTTCTAATAGTAGAAGTCCTTATTTATCTAATAGTGAACTTTTAACTATACATTACCGTGCAAATTTTGGAGAAAATTTTTTTTTAAAAATGTGTGTGTTTGTACAGTGTCTTACGAGAAAGTAAGACTTCAACAACAATTTTCGAATTATAATTAATTTTACTATTATTTATTGATTAGATGGAGTAGAAAAAAACTAAAAATAAGGTTTTTGAAATATTTAGGTTTTGTTTTTTACAATAAAATATATAGATTACCGTGGAATTTATTGAGAAATTAATATTAAAAAAATCACAAAAAATTTTCAACTAGGTTACTTCAATTTTTTTTTTAATATTAATTTCTCAATAAATTCCAAGGTAACCTATATATTTTATTGTAAAAAACAAAACCTAAATATTTCAAAAACCCTATTTTTAGTTTTTTTTCTACTCCATCTAATCAATAAATAATAATATAATTCGAGAATTGTTGTTGAGGTCTTATTTTCTCGTAAGACACTGTACAAATACATTTAAAAAAAAAATTCTCAAAAATTTGCACGGTAAGGTATAGTTAAAAGTTTAATATTAGATAAAAAATAAATTTTAGTCATAATCTAATATTTTTTATTTAACATTGGTGGCGAAAGGGGTGGCGAAAGGATCTCCTTAAGGGGATGATTACAATCAAAACTAACCGATTACCTTTTACGTGGCTTTATTTATGATGAATACTAGGACCGGGACAGTCTGATTGTCTTCTTGTTATTTTATCATCCTGGTCTTGCCATGTGGTAGTGAGGTTATGTTACAAGATGAAGTTATATGTCACAAATATTTTACAAAGTATTGTTTTAAAAGCTGAATAATCTCAATATGGAATATTAAATCATGAAGTAATTCTAGATTATTAGTACCCCTATATGTTATAATATTAGCTTTACTAATTTTAGGTAGACCTTAAATATGCATATTTTCGGCGAACAACGTGATTCGTCATCAAATATTTTACAAAGCGTTCAATACTTAATGCTTGAAATAATCGGACAAGTTTAATGTATTGCTAAGATATGGTAAGTTTATACTATGAACTAATTAGCTTGATAAAAATTTACAACTAAATATATATGTACAAATTCGAGTAGCCTAATATTTCTCAAAATATATTACGCGGTATGGGATCTATTAACTTTGGGGATCCCATCTTGTAAATAATATAGCGGTTTGTAAAAGGGTATATATTAATATAATGAAATAGACAATTCCGTCATGACAGAAAATTATATATATATATATATATATATATATATATATATATATATATATATATATATATATATATATATATATATATATGACATTTTTCTTTTTCAATAAATATTAATGCTTGGCAACCGAGGTCGTCAATTAGATAGATAGGGTGCACTTAAATCCTGCCTCCCACTAAGCTGCCTTAATAGATAATATTGATATGTGTGGCATGGGTGTGACATGTATCAATATATTATGAATTGGAGTTAGTATGTAGTGCTTCCAAGGCGCTACAATACTTTCCCCCTTTTTTAAAAATTCATTTAATAAGTTTTTTTTTAATTTGTTTTAATTATGTTTGAATTAGTTGATCGTCAAAATATAATAATATAGTTGGTTGTAGTAAAGTATTTTTAATAAATAATAAATATTTATTTAATTTTATTATGTATATAGAAAATGACCAATTGGAAAATGAATAAATTAATGGGTCAAATGTAAAATATTGATTGAATCCAAAACTATGATGGTGTCTGTAGACCATATGTAGTTTATTAGATTCTGCTTAATCAATTAAAGAGGCTTTAATAAGCGATTGCTTCGCTATGTTAGGGCTCTTTTGATACACGTTTGACCATTCTTTTTTAACAGAGTAATTTTTATTTGAGTCAATGAATATACTCATGTAGGAAATTACTAAGTGATAATTGTAAATTGTATATAAATACATGGACGATCAATATATATGTTTTATGTTTGTATTTTAATTTTTGATATTCTTGCTTTCGTGTTGTTTAATAATGATTAATAGTTTGGTTTTGAAAATGTTTTTGAATTGAAAGCTAATTCTAATGACTTTATTCATTGTGTGGCAGTTAGTGAAAGGAGATAAAACTCACCCTGTACATCGAATGTGTAAATTAAGGTTTAAAAATTTTGATTTTGTTAGTCCTGCTGGTCCTGATGCTGCTGGTGTTCTCTGATACTGCTGTTAGCAGCTACTCCTTCGGCTGCTTCGGCTGCTTCCGCTGTTAATTAAGCGATGTGGAATCATAGGTACGGATTCTATCGGGGTCACCAATTATGGGATCTATTATTTTTGGGGATCCCATATTGTAAATAATATAGCGGTTGGTAAAAGGGTATATATTAATATAATGAAATAGTCAATTCCGTCATGACAGAAAATTATATATATGACATTTTTCTTTTTAATAAATATTAATGCTTGGCAACCGAGGTCGTCAAGTAGATAGATAGGGTGCACTTAAATCCTGCCTCCCACTAAGCTGCCTTAATAGGTAATATTGATATGTGTTGCATGGGTGTGACATGTATCAATATATTATGAATTGGAGTTAGTATGTAGTGCTTCCAAGGCGCTACACGCGGTTTCAGGTTTAAATGTCCAATAACACAGTCCGGAATCCCGATTAATAAAGCATAGAAGGTTACCTTGTATAGCAGGTTAGGGGATGAGGCTAGGTATACCTCCGGTATGAGACCAGTCGATGATTCTCCGTGGCTAGTGTCTGGATCGATTGCAAGCGGATGAGACTAGAGACGTATGAGACCAGTCAATGATTCCCCATGGATGGTTTGGATGAAGATATTTGTGATGGCGACGTTTACAGAGGAATATAACGTCGGAAGTTATGTACAATAATTATGGTTGTTTGGAGAAATAAGAGGAAATATAAAAATATAAAAAAGAAAGAGAGAGAAACGTAAGTATCTTAATATATTATTAATAATAAGTTTTTATTTAAAGTACCTTTGATGGGGTGTGGCCTCTAAGAGTAATAAATTTGCTTAGGGTCTCATCATTAATAGTTTCTGGAAGTTTTTCAACACGTGAGACTAAATCCAACCCTTGGTTTTCGAATTTCTATTCAATAAAACAATTCGGATCTCTTGAATCGAAGAACTTTTGGAAAAATCCACAAAAATGTTGAGACACTTGTTCTTGACAAAAGCTTTCACAAGAAGAACAAAATGGCATATTCCCTTTTGATAAGACCCTCCAAATTATTAAATAGTTTGTTAGTTTATAAGTTCCAATACTTGAAAAGAGACTAACTTATGTCTAATCTAGTTGGTAGACAAATATGAAACATTTTAATTAAAAGTCTAGTTCTAGTACATTTCTTAGAACTGGTAGATGAATGAATGATTACTTAATTCATATTACTAATCATTCATTCTAATTGTCATTCATTAAAATCGACTTTTGTGACTTATAACATGTAGATATTATGAAAATATAAACAAAACTAATTCAATAATTTGGTTACCTTTCAAAATTATTTTAGGTTGTTTTGAAATGTAACAAATAGTAAAAATTGTTTATTATTAAGATACTTATGTCCTCTTTCCTTTTAGATAAATTCTACATAAATTCCCAATTTAAAATCTACATGGATTCTCATGTTTGAAATAGTAAGGAAATTTTAATGGAAGTAAACAAATGATAAAATATGAAATAATTCACTAGATTTATTGTAAGTAGCATTTATTTTAGGTTTTAAAAAAGCAGTTTATATTAAATAAGTCCTAAATATATCCTATTAATCCTAAAATTTCTTTTATCCTGTAACAACATATGTAGTGCGGTGCTAAAAATATAAAATAAAATTTATGATCGATTATACCAAAGAAATTTTTATTTATATAAAAAACAAATTTTTAATTTTAACAGGAAGTAGGGGTTTGTTAATGAATAATAGATATAATTAATAACGGGAAATGTCTATTAACAGAGTTTTTATTTTTATTTTTGGAAACTAAGCTAGAAGTTTAAATATGACAGAAACTACTATAAAAAACAATATTTTGGTAAATAAATTTTACGTACCATAAGTAAGGTAAAATAATAATTTCAATATAATATTTTTTCTCAGTGTATAGCATTTATTACGCTCCATTAATTTTTTTGTCGATTTATTTTACCGTTCATCCGTCTCATAAGTCAAATTCAAAGTCACAAAATTTTACTCTCCGAACTTGAAAGGACCGTTAATATTTTTAACGAATTTTATACTAACTAGTATAAATCACTTTTTTCTGTTTAAGAAAAGTTCTTGTTGTCGCTATATAATTTATACTAAGAAATTTTCAAAATTTCTGATAAATCAGACGTACGCCATAGGTAATGTACAAACCTAGATCAAAGTTAATCTAAGAAAAATTCTTTTTCAATAAAAAGCACTGCCTACTGACAACACTATTCTTGAAGTAGATTCTTGAAAGTAAAACGAGTAGAAATTTTGAGAACAAAAGCAAACAAATTCAAAATAAAAAAAAATTAAGTTATAAAGGATTAAACTATTTGCTAAAAAATACTGGTGTGTAATTTTCTTTGGTATAGGTATTTCTAGAATTTATCTTATATTTTACATAACCTATTTATGATTTTCAGGATTATTCATAAAATTATTTTAGAATAGGTACTCTAAATTTTCATTCGATTAATTTTGCAAACTTTTACTTTTCGTTTTAAATCACACTTAAATCTCGATTCATGACCGGTTAGAATAAAAATTCGAGCGATATTTGAAAGTAAAATGATCCCGATACCCGGTATCAATTACATGGTTCTTTAAGCAGACGCGATGCCTATCGCATAAAAATTCACCCTCTGCCGTTTTTCCTCTTTAAAAGAAAAGTTTAAAAACGATTAGTGATCTACTTATGCCATCGCCGTTAATCGAAAATTTCTTAGATGAAAATTGATATTGGAATTTTTAATAGTTGGCTAAAAGAGGGTTGCTTCGCCTGAGAGTTTTGTCAGTTATAATTCGATAACCATGTATTTGAATTTAAATTAGACTGAACGTTTTGAAAGCATTTTGTTTTTACTTACTTTATACAAGGCGTAAAGTTTATTTACGGCCTCTGATGCGTATACGCAACACTGCACAAATTATTTTTTTAAGGAAAATTTATTCGTTTTGAACATGAAATGTTCACATGCATCATTGATAGAAGGTCCAACAAAAGTGATAGCATCGTATTTTAAGAAAGTTTTGTATTTGTATTTTTTTGGAAAATGCTCAAAAAACCGAATTTTGTTACATATTGTTTCGAAATTTTCAAAAATCAAAATATTATATACATATTATCATTTGCAAAGTTTTGATGCCCACATTTTATTAAATATATTTCAAAATTCATAATAAAATACAAATGCGTGATCTAAGTGAACCTGCTCTCCCCTAAATTTGATCCTGAATTATGTTGTTGCATATTCGCATCCCCGGCTTAAATAACTCTTTCGAGTGTGAGAAGTTTATCTTCTCGCACGCAGAGAAATAAAATATAAATTAAAAAAAAAAGCAATATATTTTCGCCCATGCCCGGGTTTGAACCTAAGATCTTTGCGTTATGAGCCCGAAACCCTAACCACTACACCAATTCAACATATAACATCGGTTTAATATATGTATACTCAAACTGTATGTTGTACCTAATGTCATTATACAAGTTAATTTTCTATTTTAGAAAGAGATGATCTTCTCGCACTCTTTCGAGTGCGAGAAGTTTATCTTCTCGCACGCAGAGAAATATAAAAAAAAAGCAAGGTATACTTACCGCCGAGGCCCGGGTTTGAACCATGGACCTTCGGGTTATAAGCGCGACGCTCTAACGCGCTACATTGAATATACATTTAAGCGAATGTCAAACGTTAATAACAGCGACATGAATCTAGTAGGCAATGATACCGATAATCGTCTAAACAGTTTTGACAGAACTTTAAGAAAACTCTTATTGAATTTATTCCTGTAATTACTGTTTGCAATTAATTGTTAATTTGTTTAAATTATAACAACATTTGTTTAACACGAACAGTATATATAACAGTATACATAAGTATATTTAAAAAATATGTAAATCTACGACCACCTCATGCATCTACTCGCCGATTTTTTTTAAGTTATCAGCATAATAAATGTACCTCTCAACCAATCGGAATAAATACTATTGGTAAGATGCCATCCTTAATTGCATCTTATTTAAAACTTGCTGAACCATCCCTATATACTGGGCACAGTTTTAGAAGATCTGCTGCAACAATGCTAACGAATGCAGGAGAAGATGTAACTGCGATAAAACGAGTAGGTGGTTGGAAATCCACCAGAGTAGCAGAAAGCTATGTGGATGATTCGATTTAATTTTAAAAGGCAATGTGCTCAAAGATTTTAAACATAGATGAAAGTCAATCAACGCCATCAACTTCTAACGCACATTTGGAATCTATGACAAACTCAAATGTTATAGTTAACACTTCCACGCAACATCTGGATGGTCAAAATATTAACAAAAACCTAGACTCACTTATTAACATTAAGCATGCAACTTTCTGAAATTTTACCATTAATATACATAAATAATTTAATAATTATATAATATATAAGATATTTTGTTAATATGTAATAAGATTGAATATTAGATGTAGGATTTTTTGACAAGAAAAATAAAACATAAATTAAAAAAAAAGCAATATATTTTCGCCCATTCCCGGGTTTGAACCTAAGATTTTTGCGTTATGAGCCCGAAACCCTAACTACTACACCAATTCAGCACCCAACTTAAAAAAATCCTGGAAGAAATGACAGAAAGTGGCAACCGACTTAAAGAGCTGGGAAATTCGTGCACTAACATCTTCCTGTATCTAAAGAACAGGAACAAATTCGTGAATTGAAAGGCGAATTACACCTACATAACTAAACGTAAAATCACAATTTTTTCCCATAGTAATTTTGAACTGTTGAGCAAAAAGGAAAAGACTTACTACAAGCTGCGTCTAACTCCAGTTTTATTTGATCAATATTTAAGCTTTTCACAAAAATATATTTTACCACCGCATGAAACTTATTTTAATTTATGATTAAGGAAATGAAAGAATTGTTTACTTAGATGTTTGAAAATTTGACAGTGTTTGTAGAAACCATGGCGTTTTAAAAACAAGTGATCAGCATGCGCGCGTATCGTCTGATTAATTCTAGAAACTTTCAGACATATTTTTTAAATTCTATTAAATCAGCATTTTAGCAATACCCATAATCTGATCGAAAAGCAAACCTTCGAATTACAGACAATATGGTTTTATTTTCTTTATATACACATACTTTGGACAATTATTTTAGCTTAGTCACCTAATTTACTACAATCAATAATAATTTCAAAACTTGGCACGGGTCATGCTATTCATAATCGTCTAATAAACAACAAACTAAACTTTAAGTAATCAATAGTGACATTTACAGAACTTATAAATCTAATGGCAAATTGAAAGCAGTGTGTATTGTATACAGAGCATAAGAGACAACTGATTGCAAATAATCCCCCGAGAGAGTCTGGAAATTATGAGATTAAAAGAGTCCTCTATATAAGAGTTATTCGAAAACCGATATGTCATTGGCGGAGCTATTTTCAATCCTAAAGAAATTGGATTTGAACAGAGCAGGAACAACTTATTGAACAAAGTAAATAGTTTATAGTGTCTGTGTCTATCAAATTATTAATTTTCCTGAATCATTGTATTTGGTAATTAAAAAAAATATATATTTAAATAAGTACTATATTAATGCCTAAGCCTAAATCCCTTCAATGTCTGTCCAACCAAAATTAACTGAGCAGGATAAAAAAACTAAATAATTTACTACAAAAATTTATTAAATGATAGGACGACCAGTTTCGGTCACTATAAACTATCAGCAGGCCTAATAAGTGAGAGGGTTATACAATATTATAGTATTTTAAAGGTGTTTCTTACCCAATTATTTAAACAAATGAAGGATAGAAGTTAAAGCTTCTCAAGTTTAACTAGTTGAAGATTTCTTTTATTTGCATAATTTATTTGTTGTGGTAATGAAAATGATAAAGGACAAAATTTGATGCAAAATTGAAAAAATAGTTACAATAGTTGTTTTGTGAGAAGGAAATAAAAGAGGTAAACGTATCTGGGAGAATATTGGAAAGTGTGTGAAAGCGATAAACAGAAAAAAGGACAAACAATAATAGAAAAGATGTTTGAGGACACATAAACCTAATAGGCTGTTGTATATGGAATGATAGGGATAAAGTAGAAGGGTAAATAAAATAGTAAGAAAGAAGAAAGTTGAGAAGTAAAGCCAAAATATGTCGCTGTTTTTACTCGTAAGAAGGCTAAGTCTACGCAACATAAGTAAGAAGACCGACATATATTAGTTTTATTTAAAATAAATTAAGGGGATGTAAAAAATAGATAAAGATATGATAGATCACAGGGACATGGAACAAAAACGAGGAAAGATTGAGATAATAGAAACAAGATAACCTGGGAAATAAAACCTGGAGGATCCATGTGAGTGTAGTTCTTTCTGGTGCTAGTTTAGTTAGAAGATCATTTATCTAAGTTTTAAGGGTATTCTTTAAAGTAAGTTAAATTTGATTTATATTCATTCTCAAACACTCTTACTCCTTCCCAGACTAAAGAAATTATAGTTATCGATTTGATTTCATAAATTCCATATTTCTTACAACGCCTGTATAAAAATAACTACGGGAGTATTTAAATACATATTTGATAAATTTTAATATTGTTGGATTACAGATAAATCATACCATCGTCTAGAAATTAGCTCTCTTACTATTTCGTTTGCTATATTTGCTCTTGCTTTACCTTCTCCAAGTTTGTTTATGTGAAACTCATTTGGAAATACCTACCGTATCGGTAAAAAAGACAGAAATAATGTTCATACTACATAATAACAATACAAGACCACCAAGACTCAAGGACGGGGTACAAACACTAGATATAAAGGAACACGGCACATATCTGGCACTTACAATAGATACAAAAATGACATGCATAAAACACATAAAACGAATAAGACAAAAAATGACAGAAATCGCCAACAAACTTTACGCCATCACAGGACGAAATTAAAGGCGCAGACCGGACATACTGCGATACATGTATGAGCATGGGATAGAACTGGTCCTATATGGATCAGAACTATGGGGACAGAGACAAAAAACACCAGAATAGACACACGCAACAGAAAGACCATTCCTGCTACGTATAACTAAAGCATGCAAGACGACATCAAACCTAACTCTACCAATACCAGCAGGAGTCACACCACTGGCAGCAGAGGCAGGATCCAGCCACTTTACATATACTACATTACAGGATAAAATAGACAACAACAGAACCAGAACTACAGACAAAGCCCACCCGGCATACAGACATATATAAATAGGACACAGCGGCCACCCCATAGACACATTAATACATACAGACGCAAGCATTAGAGGAAACTCAAAAACAATAGCGACAACAATGCCAAATGACCACACTCACATAGACATCAAGACAAAAATAGACAGAAAGACATCAACACACTTGAACTACTGGCAGTATCACAAACCTTAAAACACATAACAGACAATATCGATACCTACAGAACAAAAAACATACAAATATACACAGACTCGACCAACACGATAGACACTCTTAGGAAAACTAACACAAGACAAAAAAATAGTAATACAAATACAAAAACATACACAGCGACACTACAAAATATAAAAATCACCTTTGAGCCCGCCAACCGCACGACAGCAGGAATCAAAAAAACACACAGACTCGCAAACGAAGCTCATCCGACAGGGGCAATATAATACTGTGACAAACAACATTACGAAAAAAGACATGACAAGACAATGGCTATATGGCAAGACACATGGGTCAACGGACAAAAAGAGCGTACTACATATGACAACATAAAAACAGTAAGACATAAACATTTAAAACTCAACAGGAAAGCCATTCAAATACTTACGGGACACGGAAACATGAACGCCTACTTACGAAGATTCAACTTACAGGACACAGATGGTACCTGCGACATAGACAACGTGACTAAAGACGCAAACCACATAATATACAATTGCACTAGGGACAAAAAAACAAGCAGCCAGATCATTACTTAGACGTAAACTGAACGAAAAAGGACTTGACTACTTACCAACTGACATAAACTTCACGGACAACGATCTGGTCAGCAGGATAAACGAATGGGCGGACGAATTACTTGACAATGACGACCCGGGGGACTGACATATCGATAAAATGGTCTTTTTTAGGTTCTCCAACTCACGCAGAATCCTGCGTGATTTCAAAGTACACCTCATAAAATTAAACTGTAGATATTTTCCTACTTGGTATTAATTTTAATTTTGTATCTCTGGGTGGGTTCAATTGGTCGCGGTTTTAGGTAAATAGCGGGTAATCACTGCCTAATGCCTAACGGTGCGAGGGCTGGCTCCCTGAAGGCTCAAGTTTCTTCTGTATCGGTAAAAATACATACCTATACATATACATAAGTTCCTGAATCAAATCGGTGGCGTAGGTGTTTAACATGCTCGCATTCATTTACAAGCATCTTTATAATGAGAGACACTCTGACTTCGAATTCTACAGAAGATCATGTGCATTTATTTGAATGGTTCTCTATAGGATTTGATGGATGCCACATTACCATAAATTTAAATTCTGTTGATATGTCATCCAAATAATAAAAATCGCCATGCGTTACCGTTTCGATGATGGTAGGTGGGGTTTTCCATTTTTATCCCCACCTCAGTGGCACCATCAGTTTTCTTTAGGTCGCCCCGGAGCACCACGGCAAATATTAATGTCATTTCTTCCCCGGATAAGCTTAGCTTATGGGCTGAAATTCACTCGTAAGGGAGAATATTATAACAATTATTAATAGCAACATCTAAAAACTAATGGTTAAACCGTAAGACATTGTGAACTAGTGTGTTTTAAAAAGTAGAACAAATCGCTTTAGCACGTCTATTTTTAAATTAATCGGAGTATCCGCTATTTCTATGAACCCCCTTCAGGTGACAGTCACACCTTTAATTTTTTAATGAGCTAAAGGATTATTACGAAAATTAGCTTTCAAATGAAGTATCATACTTTTAAGATCGTAACAGATTTGTATCCTTCTAGAGGGCGCGAAAATACAAAGTACAGCCGAGAGCAGTCATATTGATAAAATTACCATAAAATCTTCTTTTCAACGAAGTGTCATACGATCTGTGTTACTATTCAGAAAAAAAAAATAAGATAGATAAAAGAATAAATTATTGAATCCAATATGATAAGAATCAACACTGATAGATATTGAAACCGAACATACTCTCTTTTTTTACAAAATTAAATCTTGTTTTGGTCAGCACCAAATTTATCTATTTTTCTTTAATATAAATGCAAAATGTAACAAATGTGTGTCTTGGAAACAAGATCCAGGACCTATTTCAATAGATGTATTAACAATAGACTGATCAAAAATATTATTTTGTGCTTTTCCAGTTTCCCTTGATTGCTAAAGTGCTTAATACAATTATCTTAGTTTTAATATGGAAATCTGGACATTGGTATCCAATGTTTACTAAATTACTCATTAAAGATCCTTCTTATGTTGGTCCTGACAAATCATGTTGACGGGTCCTATCACTCACTATGACCGACTACCCGAAGCAGCAATCGAGTACTAATGTCATCTTTAAGTAATAGCACTTTAGCCCAGTGTAATGTTGCGAATAAACAATGGAAGTTTTGTAGATATAATAATGTATATTTAAGAAATCCATTAATAAATAATATAATTAAATTTGTTAACTAACATTTTAATAGGGGCTCTAGTTACTTTGTTTCGTTATACATTAAATATTAAAATAAACTGGAAACAAATAGATAGATCTATTTATCAAAGGTCTTTTTAAACTAACTATATGGATACATTCGAGACAGGAATTAAACTTTAAAACAATTTCTGTTCCAAAAATTCGACAAACTGCTTTGCGACAGATACCTAATTTTGTGTTCTACTACGTACTTATGCGAGCAAGGGCTTTCTGCGCTTTTAATAATTAAAAATAACTGTAGAAATGGTTAAACGCTAGTGCCGACATGCGTTTAGTTTTCAGCAACACTGAACCGTATTGCATGATGTCACAAAAATGGCAGTAATACTATTGTAAGATTTTTTTACTTATTAAATAGGTTTTAATCTCTAATTTATTCGTTTCTTTTTTAATTTAACTATCATAAATAGTTTGTTACCATCAAACTGTTGGTGGTCCATAGCAATACAAAAATAGGGTCAAAGGGTCCCTCATCACGAAAAGGTTAAAAACCACTGAGCTAGAGAAATTCATAGTAATGCCTAAACTTTGATACCGTAAGATAAAAATTCACATGCTTTTCTCCAGTCTTTAAAATGAAATAGTTGATGAGGGGATCATGACTTATTCCTCTCTGAATAAACTTTTCTATTTTTAAGATCATTATGATTTTAATTCATGACGTATATAGGAGCAAATTACCTTTTACCCTATAAATTAAAGCAGTTAAATAAGTAAAAGAAAATTAACTACAAAATATGTTATGTTTTGTTTCACTTACATTCACGCTTCATTGACATTATTGAGCATGACCCTTTAGATTTTTTTTCCACCCAGCCATTCTATATTGTATTTTAAGTGATAATTGCTTTGAATGGAATTATAAAATAAAGACACGCCACTGTTTATCGCAGAGACCCTTTTGACTTGAAGATTAACTGTTATTTATAGGGTCATCTATGATTGGGAAGCTTCGTCTTCGTCTTCTATAGGCAATCAGCGATCGCCCGACTATAGTAATTTACAATTAAGCAGTTTCTTTTGAATGCTCGAGCAATTTTGCTACCAATTGAATACTTACAGATTACCGAGAAAGGGCAATCGCCTCTTCAGGATTGCGGGATTATTGCCCTGATATTTAATAGGGAACAGGAACGTTGGAAATGATGATGTTTAAATAATGGTAAAATTGAGACACGTATATATTTCAATGAATAAAAAAAGTATAGAATATAACATAACAAGTGTAGAGAATTATATATGCAGCACGAGTGTAATAAATTCAATTTCCAACGAGTTATATACATTATTTTTTCTACAATCATTTTTAATATTCGTGAATATTTAATTTTATTTATAAAATTGTAATCCTTATCATTAGAGTTAAATAAATTTTAGAATTTAAATTTATATTAACTACTCATTGATGGTTCAAAATAATTTTACCCTTAACTTACTTAACTGTATGTAAACATTTTTGAAATTTTATTTTCAAAGCACTGCACTTATTAGTTGTATACATTAAGTGAACAATTTGTTAATAAACTATTTATTAAATGTTTCTAAATAAATATTTTTTATCTAATAATAAATCACAATTTTAATAAACATAAATAATTCTTTAATAAATATCTAATGCAAAACTAGAATGAAGATATATAATGCTTGTAATTCTATATTATACTCTTCATAGTCTAACAGACCTCTTCAACATCCATTTTCAATGAGCTCTTTTACCATTAGGCTTTGTCGCCTTATAGCGCTTGATTTAGCTAATAGGCGTTGGGATTCTTTTTAATATTTCAACCTCCCTTGACCCCCATTTTTATTTTTATTTTTTTTAAACAATATTCTTCATCTTCTTATAAAGCACGATGTTTCCTTTTTCGTTTTTGACGTGGTTTTTGACTAGGACAGAATTAACGATGAAATATTTAAATTTTGAAAAAGTTTTGACATTTTTTGACAACCATGACATTGCATCTAAGAGAAGAGGAAGGGGTGTCGCTTTTTTTGGCATGTCATCTTCATATTGTTCAACCATATTGCATCGGACGGACAAAATAAACCTATAATACTCTTTACAGGCTACTGTGTAAAGATTATAATAAACAATATTTTAGTAATGTATTGCATTAAAAATGGATTTTTCACGTGAATCGACATATTTGATTTCTCATGCGCAAAAAAGGGCCGGATTATTAAATTTAATAATTTTCCAAACAACTTAACTGTACCCTTTCTTATCCTCGCCTCACAATTATTGTTGGCTTGGCTAATACTACCCTATGTCATTGTTAATTTAAACAACTGTCATCGATTCTATATAGTAGGGAGCCAGTAAAACTTTTTTGGTACACATTTGCAGAAGGCTAAATTATAAATAATGTATCCTTAATTTGTACCTTGTTGACCAGGGGTTCCCAAACTTTTTGATACGCGGGCCAAATTCCCTAATTATTTAAAAAAAGGGTAGCTAGTTATATATTTATGTTTATGAAATATATGCAACCTAATATAAATATTATTATGCAATTTTTTTTTATTCACATTATGTAACACAATGGGTAAGACTAATAAATAATCACTAAATTTTTAGATTTCTTCTATTTTTGAAATAAAGACTTTTTAATACAAAACACACCAAAATTTATATAAAATATAATTCAAAAATATCTCTTTGGCTTTTAACATATAAAACAAAATTTTTCTTACAAATTAAGACGTGGAGTGAGATGTATGAAACTGTTTATATTATGACGATATATCATTTATATAACAAATTAGTATCAGTTATTATGGATCTTGATTTTTTCACATTTAAGTAGAAAATTAAAAATGTTTTTTAATAAATAAGTACTTCCGAATAACGAACCCATTGGATATGTGTGTTTACATAATTCGTTATATTGTCCACAAATTGAAAAATAATATAAACATGTATTAGTGATACCTCATTAAATAATTTTATAAAAAGTTTAGCAACTTGCTAAATTATAAACATTTAATTGAATCTTACACAATATATTCAGCTAAGAGCAAAATCTCCCAAAAACTTTTGGTCTCTTTTTTTTTGTGTGTCATCGGCTTCAACTACCAGGGTTATTTTGCCTCGTCTTCTGTGTAGGCTTTGTTACTGTTTTCCAGCCTCACTTTAGGAACAGCACTGTTAATTAGAATCCAACAGTGAATGATCGACTGGGGAATCCTACCAAGGCATCAGAATTAATTTAAAATAATTTAATTAAATAAAAAAACCCGGTCAACGATAGGATTCCAACTCGGGACCCTTGGATCCACAGGCAGAGACTCTACCACTGAGCCACCCACCTCCTTTTTGGTCTATTAATTTTAATTATTACTTATATCCTACTTTTTGCTAATTTCCCCATGTCTTCCAACTGCCGGATTTTCAAGGGTAATACTGCAAGAGGTGAGAAGTTTTTTAAAACATTTTGTGGTTTGTTTGAAAATTACAAATCTACACTTTACGAAACAAAATCCTCGTTAGTCGCGTATGGGTCTGTCAGGTGTATAATTTTTTATTTTTTTTAAGTAACTATTATTTTATGGCATTTTAATTTAATGACATCTCAGAGATAACTTCTAAGAATAGTTTTCCTGTATTTTAGAGACGGCATTATTTTTATTTCATTGCAAATGGTCATTAGTTCAGATGCCCCTAGTTTATGACTCATCGACACTACACGAATAATCGCTAGGATATTTTTGCCCTGCTAAGCTGAAACGTCCTATGAGACAAAATTTCAGTTTTTAAGTTAAAGGCATATTTGTGCTGCACACATGCATCTATAACTGTTTTTCTATGCAAAAACATCTTAAGTAGAACATAAACCACTTGTTTCTTACATTCAGTTTCGTCCTATCTACCAAAAACAAAATAATTATTAAGAATGTTTGTTCAATCTCCATTTACTAGTTAAATTTGTCCAACGTACGCAAATAGGACGTTTTAGTTTAGTAAAACTAAAGGTATCAAATAAAATTACGAAGCAGGAAGTCCTATAGTTAAAAAAAGAAAGTATCGCGAGTCCTGTGGCGTAGTGGCTAGTGCGCTGGACCAAAAATTCAAAAGGCCCGGATACGTACCGTCAAACGGGGTGAAATGGATCACGGTGGGTGAAATTGATCATTCGCGCCTTTTTTTAAATCTTCGGCTGAAATTCGTTAAACGCGAACCGAACGGTAGCAAAATGAACAGATCTTGACGGCGCGAGGTCAGTACTTCTCTAGATGCGAACAGAGACGTTAGTAGTTGGTTTGCAGTGTCAATAAAAATTGTTGTAGGTAAGTAGTGAAAATGAGTAATTTAACAATATTTGAAAACAAACTATTATATTTAAAATTTGATAATAGTTGAAGTATTTTGAGATTTTTTATTATGTTTATTTATGTTTCTTGAAGGCATGGGTGATACTATATTTTCATTTTATTCATTTAGTTGGCAGTTGTGATTTTTTTTTTAATCTCAATATATGGGGGTGATTTAAATCATCTATTTTAATTATATTAATATAATTTTAGTAACTGTTTTATCAATGATCACGCTCATGCACATGTTCGGACCCACTGACGATGTTTTTTTTTTATAGTAAAAAATGCCAAGATATTACAAGAAAGTATTAGGGTTGCGACGAAGAAGAAATTATGATCCCGTGTTTCTAGAAAGAGCTTTACAAGCAGTTAAAGCGGGTCGTATGAGCATAAGGAGAGCTTCGGAAACGTATGCTGTTCCCTATACTACCCTTATCACAGAGTAAACGGAAAGCACTCCTCGTCGTTAGGTGGGCAACCAGCACTAACCTCAGAAGAAGAAAATAAATTGGTGGATGTGCTTCTGGTATGTGCTGAATAGGGATTCCCCCTAAAAAGTTTTGATATCAGATTTATGGTTCAACAGTTCCTGAATAGATGTGGTAAACGTGAGAAACGTTTTAAAGACAATTTACCAGGAATTGATTGGTTTAAATTGTTCATGACAAGGCACCCCAATTTAACTATAAAACTAGCCGAGAACACAAAACGTGTGAGAGCAGCAGTGACGTATGAAATTGTAGAAGATTATTTTAATCATCTCAAAGTATCCATCAATGATGTCCCGGCGTGTAATGTTGTAAATTACGATGAGACCAATTTCACAGACGACCCTGGTGCGGTAAAAGTGGTGGTTAGGAGGGGTTCGAAACATTCGCATAGAATTATAGATTCATCAAAAAGCAGTACAAGCGTAATGTTTGCTGTAGCAGGCGATGGAACCCTCTTACCTCCATATACAGTTTATAAAGCGAGGCATTTATATCCAGGATGGGTAGAAGGGGGATTTCCAGGTTCCAGATACAATAGAACAATAAATGGTTGGTTTGATGCAACCACATTTGAAGATTGGTTTTTAAACACAGCTTTGCCTTATTTCAGATCACTTGATGGAACTAAAGTAATGATTGGTGATAATTTATGTAGTCATCTGACAATAAGAGTAATTGAACATTGCGAAAAAAATGACATAAAATTTGTATTGCTTCCACCAAATTCCACCCATTTGCTTCAGCCATTAGATGTAGCTTACTTCCGGCCTTTAAAGGCAGCATGGCGAAATGTGTTAGAAAAGTGGAAACTAAAAAATAGGGGCGTCTTACCAAAGACCTTGTTTCCGAAGCTGTTAAACGAGACCTTGGATAAGGTTGGTGCTAAGTCAAAAACAAATACAGAAGCGGGCTTCAAGTCCTGCGGCATTTCACCATTTAATCCCGAAGCAGTTTTGAAAAAAATAGCACATCTTCGCACACCACAAGAAGAAGAAGAACGTCAAGATGTGAATATGGCTTGGACAAATACAATTGTTGAACATTTAAGAGAAATGAGAAGGAGGGGTGAAACGGCTCCAAAACGAGGTAAGAAGATGAATGTGCCTTCTGGAAAAAGTGTATCTGTAGCAGATCTTTTACCGACATTAATAGAACATGAAGAAAATGAAAAATTGGATGAAAATAATGAACCCCATCCAGACCATTGGGAACAACTTTCTAGTGATGAGGGAGAACATCTCTCAGAAAATGAAAAAGAAAGTTCGGAAGAGGAGGAACAAGTGTCAGGGGCAGATACGGAGGAAACAGTTTCAGAAAATAACAAAGATGACTGGGAACCTGAAGATTTTGTTATAACAGAGTTCCCAACAAGCAAAAGAGTTCTAAATTATGTCTGTTTGATAATCGACATGGAAAAAGATGGTGAACAGTGCACAGTCAGCTCATTAAGAAAAAAACCCAGTATCGGCAACAAAGAAAATTTCTTTATATATCCGGATATTCCGGATATTTCCACAGTTCAAAAAAATCAAATTATAAAAAAACTAACTGTAAAGTCCAGGAGAAGAGGAAACTACAGTTTCAAAAATATTTCTACTCTCGTTCTACAATAATTGAATTTAGTTTATTTCATATTTTTGCTGTTTTTGTATTTTTTTATTGCCAAAGAATGTTTTTTTTTGTTTGGATGGTTGTAATTATCACCATTAGCAAATTTTATTATTTTAAGAATGTTTATTTTGTTTTTCTTACAGTGTTTTAAATAAAAGTTGCGATTTGATGTAGTTTTTGACTAAAAGCAATATAAAAAATTATGTAGTTTTTTTGTAAAGTTTGTTTTTATTTTTTTAAAACTGAAATTTCTGATCCAATTCAAACTTGGCGAGGTTAAAATGGATTTATAAGTTAAATAAATAGGTGATCCATTTCACCCCATATAACGGGGTGAAATGGATCACACTTTAACAAAAAAAATACCAAAAGTTTTTATTAGTATTTTTTTTTTACATAATGTAAACTACAACTGAATGTCCAAAGATTCTACATTAATTTTTTCGTTGAGAAAAATCAAATAATAAAGGCAGAATCTTGAAAAACCCGATATTTTTGATCCATTTCACCCCATTTGACGGTATCTCAGCAGAACCCAATTCTTTTTTGAATAATTTATAATATATCGGCATGCTACAAGATTAATTCCTTTATAAATTTTATTATTTTTGTTCTATGTCTTCTTTCATATTCCTAAGGATCCTAATTAACAAAAGTTTTGAGCAATTACGCGATTTGCAAAGTATATATATATATATATATATTGATTTATACTGCTTTGAGTTAACTCATGACAAAATTTCATATCTCTCGAAAATAATTATTTACGCAGTGAAAAATATGAAAACAGAAAATCTTTAATATATCAGATAGGACATTTCAGCTTAGCAGGGCAGATTTGCAGTTGAATCAACATGTAAAAGCTGTTTGTGGGCAGATTTGTGTTTGAATCAACATGTAAAAACTGTTTGCCCAATATACCCAGAAGAAAACTATGTACAAGAAACTGTCGTTAAAACTGAACTGTTTTATTTTATAAGTAAATACAAATTATTGCATACATTATCTTGAAGCGGTACTTATTTTATAGAAGTCAAATTTATTGTTTAATAATTACCCTTTTTATTTTGCTAACAGTACCATCAGTAAAAAGTCTCAAAATATTTGGAAATATTTTCTAAATAGTGTGGAACAGCATCATAAGCTGCCACTGTTATAAGCGTTTAGGATCCTATAAAAAACATTTACAATGACAAAATTGGGGTTTAACAAAAAAATGACAGTAGCAACTCTTTATTAAACATTAAAACTATAAAAAAACAAATTTTCTTTCCTAGTAAGTTAAAATAATTGTATAATTATTATTGTTTGTAAGTCAGGATCTATGACTTTAAAATTTTATTTTATAGAAACTTGTAATATAATAAACGACAGTCCGTGATACTTGTTGTGACTAGTTTACAATATTTATTATAGTTAGACGTAACTATATTATTTTACTTATATTAGAAGCTTTAAAGACATTGAATTGATTTCTCCTTGTGTTTTCTTTAGTTTTACATGTGATTTGTATTCTGTTTTACAATGTGGAACAAAGTTAATTTTGCTTTAATGTTTTTTGTCACTCATGTTACTTTTATTCAGATTATTTTGATTCTTTTCACCACTTTTTTAAAAAATCACTTCATTTTACATTGACTTACATAGAAAATTGACACCGCTATCATTAGACATGCCATGTCCGACCTGCCTAATACAGTCAATTTAGCGAACTTCATAAAAAGAAGGAAAGAAATAAAAATTTGATCATTGCGGATTAGCCTCCTTATATAGTCTTCATAGTTGAGCCTATAAATCTATGGTAGCTCCATGTACCCACACTTTTCGAACACCTCGTACTCGTAGGTGGTTTTTAAATTACTTGAAAATTGAATTAAACTATTTTTAAAATTAGATTACTAATAACTTCAATAGGAAAAATTAATTAATAATTTACAATATTCTATACTCGGTCCTGTCTAAACAGAACTAGAAAAACCAAGAAGGTTTGTTAAGATTTTGTACAAAGTTTTAACCTAGAAATTATTCATATCACTCAGTAACAATTAATAACAAAGTGCTTATTGTGAGTGTTCACCTATTACAGAATACAATTAAAATCTGATGTGTCCAACATCTAGTTATTACTCGCTTTTAGAAGTAACTTTTATTTGAAGAATTTTCTTCTCCAAATGTAAAACAGATATATTCCATATAACAACGACCCCCTATAAAGTCCTTCCCCCCTCGTTTGTTCAGACTCTGCCAAAAATCTATTCAGTTCACCGCAGGCCAAAATAAAAGTTAAGTTTAAAATTTGGTGCTTTTCTTTTATCAGTTTTTGAGTTTTCTTCAAAATTCGAATACGGTCCATTTTAGAGAAATTAGGTATAAAACAAGAATTATATAAAATATTATAACAAACAACTTTTATTTAAACAATTTTCTTAAAAAATAAAATTTTTTACATTTTGTAAAATTTCCCGAATACGGACCCTTTTAGGTAAATTTTCTTTGGAATAAAAATTATAGAGAATAATATAAGAAGTAACTTTTATTTAAATAATTTTCTTCTCCAAACGTCAATAACATATATATGCCATAAAATATAAAAACGAACCTCCATAAAGTACCCCTACAGAAGTTTACCTCAGGCCGGAATAAAGCCTAAGTTTAAAATTTAATGTTTTTCTCTTTATCTGTCTTTGAGTTTTCTCGAAATTTACACATTTTCTCAAATATGTCGAATATGTCAAAAATTATCGTGAATTATATTACAAACAACTTTTAAAAAACAATTTTGGGGTTATGTACGTTGTTGGATCAACCTGGGGTTGTTCTGTATTTTGCGATCTAGAGCTTCGCATTTGCACAGTATGTGTTTGGCCATTTCTGGTTTCTTGTGACATAAAAATGACCCCCTATAAAGTACCCAGATGTTCCGACTCTACCTAAAATCGAATAAGTTTACCGCAGGCCAGAACAAAGTTTAAAATTTGGTGTTTTTCTTTACATAAATGGAGTTTTACCTACGAGCAATTACTACTGGAAAAAGTCTTCTCCCCTTCACTACGCTAAATTTTGTAATCAACATCTACTCCCCCCGAGGGGGGAAATTACTCTCTTGTAATTAGGCATTCCAACGACTTGTCCAAATGGCTACCAGTGGGTAATGACAGTTTAGATATGGCAACCCTGTTGTCATGTTGTCATTAACAGGGTCAATGATACATATATAGTTATATAGATTGCTTAAAGCTGGTTGTTTACGAGTGGCCATATTGCCTGGCAAATATTTATTAATTTGAATCGGTTTAGCAAAAATGTGTTTTAAAACCAATTTTTAGCCTTTAGATATTTAAAAAAAATAATTGCTTACATTTTTACTTCAAGGCATAAGATTATGTTTATTTTGAAAAATATGGATGAACAATCTATGTAACTATCTATTTCATTGACCTTGTCAAATCACCAGGCCTACAGGGTTGCCATAATTTTGCCATATCATAACCTATCAGAACCCACTGGTAGCCATTAAGTTTGGAATGCCTAATTGGATTATTTATTCAGCCAAGTTTGACACTTTCTGACTTATGTCAATTATTGATTTGTATTTTTCGAAAAATATAATTATTTATAGCGTTGTAAGAATTGTAAATGTATATTTAAGAATTATTATCTTTAATAATATGGTGAAAACATTCTTTATGTAGGAAAGACCTGTTGAAAATGCTTCTTTAAGATTTTAAGCTAATTTTGTCTCATAATGATTATAGTAATGGTTAATTACTTATTAGCACAAATAAAAAAAATTTAAACCTGTGACTTTAATTTAATGTCACATCTTTGTAAAGTTTATTGTTAATTTTTTTATTGTAGGTTTCTTTTTCTTGATATGTTAAAAAGAAATAAATGATTCCAAAATTTAGGGATTCAACAAGAGACGACCTAAAAAACTTTTTATGCTAATGAATATTTTTATTACAGACTTTAGAGGAGAAAAATATTAAAGAAAAATGCAATATCACTATATTCATTTGCTACTAAAATAGCAAGTAAAGAAGAGAACCTTAAGTTTCTTTCAAAAAGAATGTTTAAGGAAAAAGGCAATGCCACTTTTTTGTTAATAGTTTTTTTAAACTGTAATTTAATCGACTAATTTTAGGTATTAAATATGAAAGGATTTAAAATTTTTAAGAAAACTATTCAGAGCCAAAAACATAAAATAGTTAGTTATTTTTCGGGTCCGAAAAATAAAGATATAGGTTTAAATATTTGGATTTATAACTAGAACGTAATTTGCTTCTAAATTACTAATGAACTATAATAATGTAGTAACAAACTAAACAAGAATATCACATTATTCATATTTTTTTTATTTACAAACAAACGTCCCAAAAAAACATTAAATGTTTATTATTGGAGTTAATATCGCTATGCTAAAACAATACTAGAACAACTTAAATAATAAGGATTTTGACTATTTTGAGTTATCCTCATCATTACGATCTAAAAAAATGCCTTTCTTCTGCTATAGTCAGGTACAAAAACATTCATTTATTTGGGCACAGTTGCAATAGATATACATTTTATTTGGTTTTTAAGTTAATACCTAGTAGGACATCCTAAAATGTCTTTTTCCGTTTGATGTGAGATTCATTATATTACATTTTTTGTTCATCAACAAAGCCAAATAATTCAGGTAATACTGTTTAAATAAAATAATGGAAAAATTAGCACCGGTACGATGACCAAGACCTGTGACGCGGCATTTACAACACAGGGGACTCGATGGCACCCCTTTGGGAAGGGGGATCTGACCTTCAAAATCTCCTATCTAGCTACGCCACTGAGATTATTTATACTTCAAATCAAAAGAGGCAGGATTATAGTACAAAGCATAGTGGAAGTAGTATACTAAAAATTATATCGTTTCCACTGCTCTACATATCTCAAGCTGACTGTTTTTGAAGTGTGCATACTAAAGGTTTGTTCCAACAACAATCTTGGAACCATACACAAACCAGTCCACAACTTATTGTCGACGACTGATAGTTGACGACTAATCCACGACCTGTCGAGGATTGGAACTGAATTCGTAACTTGGTTGTGTTGGAACTCCGAGCAATAACTACTAGAGGAAGTCTTCCCCCCTTCCCCGCGCTAAATTTTGTTAGCAATATCTACTCCCCCCGAGGGGGAAAAAACCTCTTCTGTAATTGGCTTATTTAATCAGCGTTGCCAAGTTTGACAGCGCCAGTTCTGAATGTTCTGACACTTTCTGACACATGTCAATTTCCTATTTGTATTTTAGGGAAAATATTATTATTTATAACGTTGTAGTGGTTGTAAATGTATATTTAAGATTTATTATCTCTAATAATATGGTGAAAACATGCTTTATGTGTAAAAGGCCTGTTGAAAATGCTTCTTCAAGATATCATAAGTAAGTACAGACACAACCTAATTATCAGAGGCGGTGCATTAGGCAATCACCTTTAATTATTTGCAAATAAACTTTCTTATCGTCTTATCGAAAAGAAGTAAACTTCAGCTGAGTTCGTCTTTATCCGTCTCATAATGATAATAGTAATTACTTATTATTACTTTAATATCACATTTTTGTAAAGTTTATTGTTATTTTTTTTTAGGTTTCCTTTTCTTGATATGAGAAAGAAATACATGGTTCCAAAATATAGGAATTCAGCTAGTGACCACCTGAATAACTTTTTATGCTAATGAACATTTTTATTATAGACCTCAGGGGAAGAAAATATTAAAGAAAAATGCAATTTCGACGAAAGAAGTATAATAATCAATCCTGTCACTACTTCTACACTATATTCATCTGCTACTAAAATACTAAAACAGCAAGTAAGTAGAGAAACTTAAGTTTATTTCAAAAAGAATGTTTAAGGAAAACGGCATAGCCATTTTTTTGTTGACGCTTTTTTTAACTAATCTAAAAGATTAATTTTGTGTATTGTTTAAATTTTCATTTTTTGTACTTAATTTGTTTTAGGTTTAAACAAAATGAACTTCTAAGATATGCATGGAATATCCCAAATGAGCTAAGGAAGGTTTTAAAATTCTTAAGAAAACTATTCAGAGCCAAAAAACATTAAATAGTCTTCCTGTCCAAAATATAAATAGGTATAAATATTTAGATAAGTATTATGAGTAATTCTTTATTCTATAAATAGAACATAATTTGCATCTAAATCACTACCTAATAAACGATATTATATAGTAGAAAACTAAACAAGAATATCACATTATTCATATTTTTTTTAATTTCCTTCAAAAACGTCCCAAAAAAATGTGAATATTTATTATTGGAGTTTACATCGTTATGCTAAAACAATACTAGAACAACTTAAATATTGTGGATTTTGACTATTTTGAGTTATGCAGATCATTATGATCTAAAAAAATGTTTGTCTGGTGCTATAGTCAGGTATAAAAACATTCATTTATTTAAACACAGTTGCAATATACATTTTATTTAGTTTTTAAGTTAAAACCTATTAGGTCATCCTAAAATGACTTTTCGTTTGATGTGAGATTAATTATTCTACATTTTTGTTGGTGAAATAGAATATATTAAGATGTCTTACTGTTTTCTCTGATTATATAAAAAGTTAGAACAATATACAAAGACTGTTATAACAAAAAAGAAATATACCTTTACTTAAACACACAATTAGTCAGTTTAATTGTACGATAATTTAAAGCAGAAATCCAGAAAACTTTTAAAATATGTTTAAATGTGTTTTTACTATAACAAGAATATAATTATTAAAAAAACTTGGCACATTAACATTGACGAAAGGTTTTTATAATATATATTATACAAATCACAACGAACTACACAAAATGACAATATTGATAATTAAAAGTTGAGTTTCTCGAAATACTTTTTTTAAATTGTCTCAGTACCTACCTAGTATTTTTCTAGCACAATGTATTATATGAATGTGCATTGTGTGATATCTTATATTTTAGGAATAAAATTATATATTTTTTGCAGGTTTCTGTTAACAACGATTCCAAGAACTTTTGAAAATATTATTAAAACGCCCTTTGCAAATATAATTCTCAATTAAGAGCTTTTGATCTAACATTAAATTTTTATTCTCCATAAGGTTATAGCTTCCTAAGAAGAAAGTTTAACAAGACTTACCAGACTCAAAATATCAAAATTTTACCAATCAGTTGATGGTTCTACTGGTTTCCATAGGAAAATTATCCTCGAAAGTACTAAAAGAAAAGTGGCAGAGGCAACCGATGAAGGCAAAAAAGTCTTTGCAAAACAAAAACTAGAAATTTGTTTAAGAATCTAATTATTGTTTGAAGTTTTACCATTAATAATTTTTGATACCGATTTAAGATTATGAAGTTCTATTATGTATTTTACTCTTTGATAACCTATGTTTAAATTTTTATTAGGACCAATATAAATTATAATTTTCATTTCAACTACAAAAACCCTCATAATATTAAAAAGGGGAAAAAATTTTAGATTAGTTATGTTCAGGAATAAACTTTTTAAACATTTATCTACTTAAAATGTGTTACTTTTAAAAGGTATGTTATTAACTTTCTATTTGTACTTGTGTTAATTTATTTCATTTTATTATCTGTTGTATTTTCAAATTGATTTTATTTCCTTTTAAAAAGAATTTCGAAGATAAAGCCGAAACGGTGAGAGGGAATAAAAAATTAGACGAAAGTGACGATATTTACTGGAGCTTTCATCTACACGCTCCTTTTTCTAGCCATCTACACCTGAGCCAGCAAGATTTATCCATCCTTACATTCTCCAGATTTACAGAGAAAACGCCGTCCTCTTTAACATATCCAGACCTTCTTTGACGGGGACTATACCACTACATTATTAGCTTTATTTGTTATTCTGAGCAATTTAAATGCATTCAAAATTGCTCATTATCACCTCTTCTCTTGTAGATTTCGTACTCAGTTTTCTTATTTTTAGTTACGTTTGCACTGCTCTTTTATTTTCACAGCTTTAATTCTATAATGCTCTAACGCTACAATATGGATCCATTTTTGTGGTTTATACTATTTAATGTTATTCGTAAGTGACCAACCTATTATAATAATAATTAAAGATTAGTGTATACAGGCCTGAAGATATTTCTGTATGGCCGAAACTAGTCGCTACTGTATTTATTTATAATAAAATTGACTTTAAGGTTTTATTCTTCAATTAAAAAAATTAGACCTTTACAGTGTTTCATTTCCTGCATTAGACACATATAAGACGGTATTCTTTTTAAAAATAGTAAAATTAGCAAATTATTTAGTTCTTTTTTACAATTAAAACGTTTGGACAATGTGTGTTTTTATAGATAAATGATACGCCACTGAACAAGAAGGATGTTTACCTTCCCCCTTGTGCCCGCTTCCTCACTTCCTCTACAGATGTTGCTAACACAACAATCGCCTACAAACTCGTTTTCACGCTCCCTCTATTAGTAATTGCTCGGAGTGTTGGAACACATGTTTCTATTGTCAGACATACTCTGTCAGTAATGTAAAAGTAAAATGAATGTTAAATTTTGAATTTGGTAAATAAAAAATTAATTTTGATTATTCGATTGGTTAGTATATCAAACTTTACTTATTTTAATTTTTTTAGTCAGAATAATAGTTCTTTTTACTTTCTACACTCGATTATTACTCATCTCATTATTAATAAGTCAACAGATATACGTATAAAATTATATACTATAAATAATAATAATTAATAAAAATCAAATTACGATCGAAAGTATCAAAACGAATATAATCACGACATTTCGTGATTTATTTACGAGCTCACTTTCGTTTTGCGCATGTCTTGACAATTCGTTCCTATTCAAACCCAGGAACTGATTTGACAGTACAGAAACTGGTTTGTGATTAAATTTGGGTGTATTGGAACACTAGGTTTTTGTACAGTTTTGAGTCCGAGATTTGTTGGAACACCAAATCTAGACTGCGCAGAATCCCGACAGTACGTAAACGGATTTGCTATTGTGTTGGAACAAACCTTAAGAGTTCATTAACAATATTACAATAAACATAATTTATAAAAAAATTATTAATTAACTATGTATGCAAACTTTTCGTAATTTTCAACATAAAATATTCCCGATAAATCCCACTCAAGCAAAAGTTTCTGATCCTTTCCACCCGTTCCAATGTATACTTGATGTTCTCCATTATTAACATGGCAATTCAAAGGCGTCTTGATTCGGTCGGTAAACCAAAAACAGATCGCGGTTGAGCATTTCAGGGCACTCTTGGATCGGCTGCTGCTTAATGCCGTTCCGGACCATTTGTAAGTTTGTTGCTTTATTTCCTTACCGACTTCGAGCTACCGCCACACCCCCGCGCCCCCGAGACTGGCGTTCCCAGATTGAATTTTCCTCCGGGAATATCCATAGTTGTGGCCTTTTTATTTGCGGTGACGAGAGAAGTTTGTGGAGGGAGGAAGTTTATGATTTTTTTTTAATAGTTGGACTAAATCCGCTATAAGTTTACCACTCCACTGACAGAAATACTTCATCTAGAGACATCGCATTTCTCATGATAAACATTATTATTAATATTTTTATTATAAAATACCCATAACTTTCCATTCACTATAATTATTCCTGATATGCCTTAGTCTAAGTTACTATTTTCTTTCATTGGGTGATTATCCCGAAATTGTCATTTTATTATTATTTATTATTATTATTATTATTATTATTATTATTATTATTATTATTATTTACTGATATGAGCTGAGGACCGAAATCCTATAAAGCTCATATTATTCAAAAAAATTTACAAAGACAATAAATTAGGTTAAGTTACATTACAATTTGTTGTGATTTTAATTTATTGTGTCTATACAGAATCAAATGAATCAAATTGGTTTTTAAACGAGTTAACTGAAGGTGCGCATACAACGTTATCAGGTAAATTGTTCCATACAGAGAAAACTCGGTTTGAAAGAAAATTTTGCCTAACTCTAGAGTTAAAATTTTCCTTTTTTTAATTTGAACATGTGCCCACGTAGGCGAAGGTCACTATTTAATACAAATAAATCCGAAAGATCGACACCGAACATGTGCCTAATTGCGCGAAAACAAACGATTAAATCACCAAGCAGTCGACGCTCACTAAAAAGAGTCAGATTAGCAGTAGACAGACGCTGTTCATACTTTGGCCTTCTTATACCATACGGAAGCCTTGTTGCAAGTCGCTGCACATTTTCCAGCCTATTTTGATCCGAGAATAATACGGGACACCAAACAGGACCACAGTATTCCAGGCGAGGACGAACCTATGTTGCGTATATTTTCAAAAACGTTGAGGAAGAAACATCGCCAAAAGTCTTTTTTAATAAGAATAGTTAAGAGTTTGATTGTTTGCATACTGATAATATATGCTCTGACCACGATAAGTTCTTAGTAATGATAACGCTGAGATCATTTTGGGACGATACTGTCTTTAAGGCATTATTATTAATATTATACACTAATTTAGGATTGTTTTTACCGATATGAAGAACAACACATTTATCAACGTTTAGCGGTAATAACCAGTCTGAACTCCACTTTGATACCGCACTTAGATCAGATTGAAGAGACTGATGGTCCGCAATTGGATTGGCGTAGATTTTTGTATCGTCTACATAGAAGGAGCAACAGCTTTTTATGTGCACAGAAATATCGGCAGTATATAATAGAAAAAGTAGGGGACCAAGGACTGATCCTTGAGGCACTCCACTGACAACGGATTTGGTTTGAGAGAAACTATTACCAACTCTTACGCTAAATTGTCTGGAGGTTAAGAAACCCAAGCTATTAAGTTGCCTCGGATTCCTAAGTGTTCAATCTTTTTGAGAAGTCGGTGCTTTGAAACTCTATCAAAGGCTTTAGGAAAATCCAAGTATACAACATCTGTAGGAAGACCAGCATCTAAGGCCTTTGTCCAGTCACTGACAGACTGCAGGAGATTAGTTAAGGTAGATCGTCCTCTGATAAATCCATGTTGTTGGGTGGGAAGTACCCGTTCGTTTTCAAGAAAGTCAGTAACCTTATCACATATTATGGACTCCATTACTTTACAAACTATTGGTACAAGGCTTATCGGTCTATAATTATTTGGGTCAAGCTTTTCATCGTACTTGATCCTTCTTTTCATTAAGTTGTAACTTTTGTTTATATTTTCTTCATAATTAATTTACTTTACAATATCTTTATTGGTCTTATAAATGCAAGGTTAAAATAAATATTTTATGTGATAAAAAAATATCTCTCAGCAATAGTCATTCATCTGGCATGTAACCACCATAGTAGTTAATGTTGAAAGACAAATAGCATACATTTTTGGTGATAGATGTGCCTTAATTTATTATTTTTGTACTCTAAATAAATTTAGTTTTATCTTTGACCTTGACCATCATTCCTCTGGGTGTCTATAAATGTTTTTAATTTGAGACGATCAGTCATTTGTTGTTTTTTGGTGGAGCCGCAGTTAATGTTTTTAAAATTATTTCGAGAACAGTGTACCTGCGTGAAGTTGGCCCTACCATGTTATTATAATTACACAAAAGTTGTACCAATATTTTGCAACTAATTTGCAACTTTAGGCAACCGGTATAAAAAAATTTGCAACCTAACATTTTTGTTCTAATCGCTAAAATAAAATTAGTGGGGCCAAATTCACGCAGCTTCACCACATCGTCGTATTGACCTCGAACCTTTTTCATAATTTAGCAACTAATTTGCAACTTTAGGCAACTTTCGTGAAAAAATTTGCAACCTCGTGGTTACACCGAAAACGAATCCCTAAGTTGATGGTGACAAATGCACGCAACCCCACCACATCGTCATATTGACCTCTAACCTTTTTCATAACTTAGCAATTAATTTGCCACTTTAGGCAACCTTCGTGAAAAAATTTGCAACCTCGTGGTTACGCCGGAAGCGAATTCCTAAGTTGTTGGGGCTTAATTCACGCGGCCCCGCCACATCGTCGTATTGCCCTCGAACTGTTTTTATAATTTAGCAACTAATATGCAACTTTAGCCAACCTTCGTGAAAAAATTTGCAACCTCGTGATTACGCCGGAAACGACTCCCTAAGTTGATTGGGCCAAATTCACGCAACCCCACCACATCGTCGTATTGACCTCGAACCTTTTTCATAATTTAACAACTAATTTGCAACTTTAGGCAACCTTCGTAAAAACATTTGAAATCTCGTGGTTGGAAGGGGGGCCAAATTCACGCGGCCCCACCACATCGTCGTATAGACCTCGAATTTTTTGGGGCCAACATTTTTGCATCTGACACGCCAATCATAATTAAACAAAACATTTTAAGGAGAGCATTTCTGTAAAATTTAAATTAATTTTAGTTAAACAATACGTTGGGACTAACAAATTGAATTCCATAATACAAATTTTCAAAGTATTAAATTATAATTTATAACGATTAAAATATTATTTTTATTAATATTACCTAGTTTCTGTGATAATAATAATCATTTCCAAATTCATTATATCCTTTCTTTGTTCAAGTTTCTGGGTCATTAACACAAGCTACTGTATTGCAAACATTTTCAAAAATTGTAATAGACTTGTATACAAAATGAATTTTAAATATAATTTACATGTTTGCTGGATTTTGCATGTTTTCATCTAATAAATGTTTACTTCCTCAATAATATTTTTACCATAAATGGTTTGAGTTGTATCGTTATGCGACTCAGAGTACCTCAATTTCCCAATTTAAAGTTCTGTATGCGTGAACATTCTGTATAAATCGCATTTTTGAATATGTTTGTATCACGTATTCACACGAAGGTTGCCTAAAGTTGCAAATTAGTTGCTAAATTATGAAAAAGGTTCGAGGTCAATATGACGATGTGGTGTGGTTGCCTGAATTTGTCGCCATCAACTTAGGGATTCCTTTTCGGTGTAACCGAGGTTGCAAATTTTTTCACGAAGGTTGCCTAAAGTTGCAAATTAGTTGCTAAATTATGAAAAAAATTCGAGGTCAATACGACGATGTGGTGGGGCTGCGTGAATTTGGCCCCACCAACTTAGGAATTCGTTTCTGGCGTAACCACGAGGTTGCAAATTTTTTCACGAAGGTTGCCTAAAGTTGCAAATTAGTTGCTAAATTATGAAAAAGGTTCGAGGTCAATATGACGATGTGGTGGGGTTGCGTGAATTTGTCGCCATCAACTTAGGGATTCGTTTTTGGTAAAACCACGAGGTTGCAAATTTTTTCACGAAGGTTGCAAATTAGTTGCTAAATTATGAAAAAGGTTCGAGGTCAATACGACGATGGGGCTGCGTGAATTAGGCCTCACCAATTAGAACAAAAATGTAAGGTTGCAAATTTTTTTTATACCGGTTGCCTAAAGTTTCAAATTAGTTGCAAAATATTGGTACAACTTTGGTGTAATTATCATAACATGGTAGGGCCAACTTCACGCAGGTGAACAGTGTTGTGTCACAAACTGTGCAGCCATTCCTCTGGCAAGAAAATTTTGCATATTAACATTATTGTTTAAATCTAAAATATGATGGAGTTGACAAATTAAATGTTTTTTTCATTTTACTAACTTCGAAGTTTAGAAATAAATAACATTTTTACTTTCATAGTGAAAAAGGTGAAAAAAATATAATTTCTCTGTATTTTCATTACCCAGAGGATAATGATAAATGACCCAGAGGAATGCCCAATGACCCAGAGGAATGCCCAATGACCCAGAGGAAGGATATAAAATGTATATTCCACCATTTTAGTGTTTAAAAATATTAGATACAGGGGAAAATAAAGCACAACAATATAGTTTTTCACAATAAAACAAATCATCCACCGTTTCGATAACCAACAGATGAAAAGTTATGTTATTGCATTGAATTAAAGACAATCTTTGAATCCGATATACACGTAGTCATTGACTTATTGTTTCAGAACAAGATGCTACTGTCTAGAGAGAAAATAGAAGAAAAAAAAGGTACGATAGACTGAGGAATAATCTAGAAGGAAGGCAAAAGTTAAAACAGAGAGAGAGAGAGAGAGAGAGAGAGAATTCAGTATTTGAAGAAAAAAGCAAATATAACTGTAAAACCTATCAATGAATTAAGCAAGCGGGATCACAGAACGATAAGAAAACGATGGCGAATTGAATCTACTAGGTATCGAGCGAAACAAAAGCAAGTTGAAAAAGCTACCCACTTCATAAGAGAAAATACACCGCCGGACTCTGATGAATATAGAGACAATGTAAGAGAAGCACCCTCACAAACACCTTAAAGCATTTCAGGTAAACAGAAAGCATCGAGAAAATAGAAAAGCAAGCAATCGAGAATCATTGAAGAAAAATAAACTAATTGAAAATTTTAGAAAAAGCAAAATAAATATAAAGTGAGATATCACAGACTTAAAAAGCAAAAAAAGAAAAGGATAAGAAACGTACTCAATCATTAGAAGATAACATTTCTCCAGGGACTTGGGCAAATTATTAAATCCAAAACACTGCGTACTCTGATCGTGACTCTGATGTTGAAAAAAAAGTTCTATTTGCAGAAGCTATCAAGGATTAGTTAACTACATAGAGTTGACATCTCATAACGAAAAGCTAAAATTTTAAGAAAATAATTTCTGGAAGAGTAATAAAGAAGTATAAAATGACGAGTAATATAAGAAGTATTGTTGGAAGACGACTGAAAAAGCCAGGAAATAGGTCTGGAAAAGAACATATTTTAGAAAAAAAACGCAATTTGGAGATTTCTTGAATCTGACCTCAATAGCAGAATATGCCCAGGAAAAAGACTATTGTTCCAGAAAAGGACTAATAAAATTAAACAAAACAGTTATCTAAATGATACAATGCGACATCTACATAAATAATTTTTGGCGTGTCATCCAGAATAATCAGTCAGTTATGCATTTTTTTGCAAAATTCGTCGTTTTTATATTGTTTCCAGAAAAGTTTCCGCAATGGGTACTTGTGGCGTGTTGTCTGCTTTAACATGTCTCTTCTTGTTCAGTCTTTATTTCGACTTAACATAATTATGACAAGAGATTTAAATTCAGTTATCTCATCTTTTTTTAGTATTGAAAAATGTGAAAAATATCATACAATGAATATAACCCTTTCCATCAAAGCTTTTATGTAAAGTGAGTCTCTAAAAAAAGTACGTATATAGACAAAAAATCACGAAAGAAAAATCGGTCTTCAAAACGTCCAAAGAAAAAATTGTTTGTTCAGTTTCTGATATGGTTTCTGAATTTGAAAAGAACATTAAACCATTTCTTAAACATAAAGGCAGGCCACTTCACCAGTACAAAATACTTGAAGATACTTTTAAATCCAACAAAGCAGCTATTCACATGGACTTTAGTGGAAACTACAATATAAAGTATGCTGAGGAGGTTCAAGCATTCCATTTTGGAGGTTTACGGAAGCAAATATCTCTACATACCCTAGTTGTGTATACTAAACAACATAATAATGTAAAGAAAGAGTGTTTTTGTACATTATCAGTATCTCTTCTTCACAATGTTTGTGTCATTTGTACACATCTAAACCCTATAAAATATCTCAATAATGTCTATTCTGTGGATGTTCTTCATTTTATCAGCGATAAACCGGTAACGCAATTCCGCAATAAAACAGTGTTTTATTTTCTATCTAGTGTACTTCCAAAATTACATCCAAAGATCAAGAACTTTACTTGGAAGTACTTGGAAGCTCGACACGGTAAAGGGGCACCCGATGGCGTCTGTGGATTTACAAAAAGAACACTAGACAGGTTGTTAGCACAAGTAACTGATATTGTTGATTTAAATTAAAAACACTAATGACTGGACATTTTCATAACGTTAAAGGTATTACCTACTTCCATATTAAAAACAGTGATATTAATACAATTTTGCAGCGGTTAAATAACGTTTCAATGCAAACTTTTAAAGGGACTATGAAGGTTCACCAAATAAGAAAAACTAATGTTCAATATTTTAAAACAAATTTATCATGATTTTATATTAAAATCAATTAAATAAAATTATTTACAGAATTTTAAAATACCACGTTAAAAATAGGCATTTTCGGAAGAATCACCCCATTATTTATATATTAGTCATCTCTAAATTCAACTGTGTATCACTAGTAATCTTATTTTATTTATACTACTTGCACAGCTTATACAATACAGCTAAAACACTCTCTTGGCGGCAACGGTTTGCGTCGATTTCGTCGCGCATCGCTTAAGCTCCGCCTTCGAAGGGAAAAGACGGTTTTGGCGTTCAGAATCGTACTTAGGTAAGTTGTTGAGTCGTGCGTATAATTTCGTTGATTGTATAATTTCGTGGAGCCTATAATTTCGTTGATTTTGTTTGAGTTAAAGGTACTGTTATTATTTTGGTGACTCTTTAGCTGTGAGTAGAATAATTAAAAAAAAAGACATCATTCTGTTTGTGCAGTCAAAATCTGTTTTAATTAGGGTTATACCTGCAAAAAAACATTCTTTAGTTTTCCCAAGGACCCAAACCGATAAGTACCACATTATAAAAAATTTTCATTGTTAAAAATATAATTTATACAGGGTGTCCCATTAGTGCGTTATTGTTCATTATTTTGTTGTAGACACGCAAGAAAGTTTTAAATAAAAGTTATATGAATTTGAAAAATACCTACATATTTTAAAAATATCTTTGGATATACAGGGTGTCACGTTTTTGCCTGGCAAATTAAAATGTATGTTTTTTAAATGGAACACCTTGTATTTTATTTTATGATGAAATTATTAACACCCTAAATTATTGTAAAGACGAATTGCTACAGAAAAATTTTATCAGGTATGTGTGTGGTTACCTTTTAACAAAAGCCTTGCGGATCCACTCCTGCGATACCTGTCTTAAATATAACAAAGATCACGTTGAATTAGATGATTTTTCTTTTTATTGCTTTTTAAAGGCATATGATAACGCCAATTCAGATACATTTGGAAATCTGCAACTGTCAAATGTTGAATTTGTAGAACTAACATTCAATATTGAAAAGATATTTCAAAATAATTTTGAAGAATTGGCTACAAAAAATAACATTTGTACCACACTTTTAGAATTAATTAACCCAATACCCTTTAGTCATCCATGCTAACGTTTTCCAAAAGAATAACTTATTTTATTGTATGTTTAATCTCAATAACTAAAAAATATACTGACAATTAGTTTGACAGAATTGTCATTTATTTAAAATTTTAAAAATAATAGCAGTCGGTTGATTAAAATATGAACGGTGATTGGCGAATTTATTTTTTTTGCAGTGTTCTCACTACCTAGAATGGCTATGAAATATATTCGTTCAATTGAAGGCAATAGCATACTTTTTCGTTTTGTAATCTGTGCATGGATATTAGCCAATCTACGCACATACTACAAAACGAAAAAGTATGTTATTGCGTTCAACTACGAATATATTTCATATCCATTTTAGGTAGTGAGAACACTTTAACAAAATTAAATCTACAAATCACAGTTCATATTTTGGTCACCCAACTCCTATTATTTAAAAATTTTTAAATAAGTGACAATTCTGTTAAACTAATTGTCAATATATATTTTAGTTATTGGTATTAAATATACATTAAAATTTTTGTGTAGACTCGATAAATAATAGCATTTTTGTTTTTATTGTGTCCACATTTAAAAAAAATAAATTTTAATCAAACTACATGATACTAATTTAATTACGAGTATTAAAACTAAAGTCCTGAAAGTTTCGGTGAAGATGAGGACAGAGCATCTGCCTTCCACGCGAAAAGCCCGGGATCGAATCTAGGCCGAGGGCTAATTAATTTTTCATGTTTATTTTATTTTATAAATTAGTCAACTTCGTAAATTATTTTAAAATTAGTTATTTTGTCTAAATAACCTAAAATAATTTTTTAAATTTGTAGATTTTCGTTAGTGGGTCGTAGAAAAAATATACTGACCATATCGAGTGGATTGTTCATATTACAATCAGACGATTGAGTACTCCGCCTACGACGTCGTGCTCAAACTTCGTCTTTGTGTAATATGGCTATCATATCCACCCTTGTTGAACAAACTACAATTTATTTGTTTTCTTGGTTTAAGTTTTACATCAGAAATAGGAACTAAATTAATTTACTTTTCAAGTTTTCTTGTAAAAATCGATATTACTTTCTCCAAGTACAAATTTAGTACCTACCTAAAATAAGTACTAATTATGTAATATCGTGTAATATTGTAATTCAAATTTCACATTACTATAAAATTTCAAAATTCCCTACTTCGGTATGGTCAGATAAAAATTGAATATATTATATTAATAAATATTGTCAATGTATTACTTTTACAAATCTGTATTTCAATTAATAAGAATACATCTAAATATAACCAATATTGTTAAAATAAAAGCACAAATTCTTTATAATTCCAAAATACCATAGAGTTCCCAGACCTCAGTCAAAGCATTCGTTTATCTAGGTATAAACCCTTTGCGCGAATAGTAACACTTGCCAGAGACACGGGGTACCACTTGATTTGCATCCACGAGCGTGACACAATTCTTTAACAATTGAAGCCCTTGGTGTAAAAAGGATCCAAGCCACAATTTGTCGTGAAGTGACTGTTTTAGCTCAAAACATTCGTTAACGAGGATTTTACTAGCCACATACAAATTATTTTACCTCTAATCCGAAAGATGTGCTATTTTTCGCAATATTTAAATTTAAATAATTTTTTTAATTATATTTAACAGATTTAAAACAAATTAAAAATTTAATTTTCCATAACTTACTTAATATGGCATGTAACCAAACTCATTACGCCAAGGTTTTCAATTTTTTCAATAATAAAAAAATTGTTTAATCCGGGCCCGACTTTTCCCTCGAATCTAACAGAGATAGCACCATTCCGTCTTGCTTGGTTCTCGACCGCCAGATCAAAGACGCCGACACGGAGTTGTGGAGCTGTATTGTATAAGCTGTGCTACTTGGTTGTTCCTTTCGGTCTTCCTTTTTTACAGATCCTCTTAATGTGTTGCTCTTAAACTAATTTTATGTTTAAGTCTTTCTTTGATTTCGTGGTTTAGCAATATTCTCTATATTAACTATTTTTAACATCATTAGGTTTATTACTTATTATTATTTGAACCTCAGATATATTTAGTTTACCTTCTTTCTGTGCACGGGTCATGTAGGTATTATTAATAATTTAATCCTTGCTCATTTGTGTCTACTTAACTTTTTATTATTTTTCTCAACACAAGTTCCAAATACACATTTTTCTTAAAGGTTTTAAAACTATTCATACATGTCGGAGCGTACATTGCATTTTATAAAACAATTAAATATTTGAAGAAAATGATTACGATTAAAAAAATGGGTGTTGGCCACTTGGTCGCCGCGGTTAGTTTTGTCAGCGGGGTTCCGTAATCTCATCGACCACTTGGTCTCCAGTTTTAAAATCAGGTAGGCCTCTTGGTCGCCGTAGTTATCAATCATTAAAGGTATCTATTTCGATTTATTGAAAATAATATTTTTAAGAAAAAAATAGTTTAACTGATTTTTATTATTTTCCACGTGAATAGAAATTTTTAACTGATATGATATGGTACAGAATGTGGGTCAGGAAAAGAATAAAACCAAATTAAAAAAACACTTATAATTAATAGAAAACAATATAAAATTATACATAATAAAAAAAAGTAGGTACAAAATACACAAAATACCAAATTATTTAAGAAACCCAAATTGCAATTAGTTTTTGTAATGATAAGAAACTACTTTGATAAATTGAGTTCGTGAAAGGATCTTATTTTTATATTGTTCTATTACGTTCGTTAAATACGCATGCCGTTTTTTGTAATTAGCGTTTTTAATTTTGTTAGGTATATGTGTACTGTTTAATTTCACATAAGTATTTAACTGAATATCGAGAATTACATTAACAAATTTGAATATATCGGGATGCGCCGAATAAAAAGCAGAATTAAAATGTTTGTGGAAAGACTCACAAGCATTTGTTGTGCGTTCTGTGGAACTTGTGCACGATGCCCACATTGTAGGCGGGAAGTCAGACGTATCGCTAGTATACGTATTAATCATATAAAGAGTATATGAAGTTAATCTCTCGTCAAATGGCATGATTGGAATTAAATCTTTACAAAAACACTCTGCCACTTCAGTACTTTCCAAAAATAAAATGCCGAAAGTGTAATGAAGCCATTTGCCGATTTCAGAATTTTCATTTTTATATTCGGTAATCAAACCCAGATTTTGTATCTTACGTAACCACGATTGGGTTAAATGAAATCTACATCCAATAATTAAGATATCAGGCCAAATCTGTATAATACCAGTGTGTATGGCTTTCTCAAAATCGCAAATAACTTTACACAGCTTCCAATCTAAATTTAAATTATTATAACAGTAATCTTTTAATAATTTAAATGCAGTTGCATAGGTACTTGCTCTTTTATCTGGTATAACAAAAAATGCCAATGGTATGTAGTGTCCGTTATCAACAGCATGTATAGTGAAAAATTGTAAAAAAAATTTAGGGCAATAATTAAATGTGCCGTCGCAATAAATACTATCACGAGAACACAAGTATTTTAAATTTGAATCACATGAAAATAAAATAATTTGTGAATCTTCATTGTTAAATAATAAAAATTGTTCACCCTTATTTGTAACACATTGTATTGCTTTCAGTACACTATGAACATCACTGATACACTTTGGCAAAGGTGGCAATATACTTCTTCTTGCCCTGTATATGCTTCGTCTGATGAGGTCAACATCCGTAGTGGATACATTAAAAGTATTTCCTTCCCCTCGGATTCCGTTATTAATTAACTTACTGGGTTTAACGCAAATATCTTCTGTTGCCTTTCTTTTCAATCCGTTTTGAAGTTTTTTTACATCTAAATGGTCCGATGGTGGATGATTGTGTTCACTCTTAGATTTCAATAAGACAGTTTCCGAATCGTCCACTCCAATAGTCGCTTTACACCCACGACGAGTACACTTATATGATACACCTAACTTTGTTTCCTTGTCTTTTCCAAATGTATATTTTTTTACAATTAACAACTTTTTTTCCTTTTACACTTAACATCGACTCCATTGCAACACAAACTCAAAACTTCTTTTATGGAATAATGAATAAGATGAGAATCACTTTTAAAATAAAAAAATTAATCTTTTCAGTAAGAATGCAGACAATTAACTGATGAAAAATATTTTTATTTTAGTTCTCGACAGGTCACAAACCGATATTATAATTGGAGTAATTAAATAACCCCATAATTTTCTTGGAACCCTTAATCCAGGTTTGGAGACCAAGTGGCCTATACCTTTCGAATAGCGAAAGGATTAAATTTGGGTAAAACTGACCGCGGCGACCAAGAGGTATATTCCCAAAAAAATCGAAGAAAATTTCTTTTGAGCAAAAAGTTTTAGAGGTAATTTACTTTTGAACAAAATATGTTCTAAATAAATAACTTTCTAACAAAATGTGTTCGAACTAAATAATTTTCAAACAAAATTTTCGTACAAAATTCCGCTATCCAAGTAAACCATGCATATGGTGATAGAACTTCAGATAAAGAAATTGTTAAATAAATTGCAAAACTTGAACTGTGTGAATCATTTCTCAATAGTACAAAGGCTTTTTTATTGGAAAAATAACAGAAGCTAAAGGTATACAAATTATACAGCCTCCTCTTCTCAAGAAAAAAAAAATTTAGCCATCAAGAGCCTTTACTGAATGCCAAAATTACCAGAGCTAGAATTCACATAGAAAGAATAAAAGTTTTTGAAATTTTATGTAAAAATTTTTCACTTTCATTATTACATTAAATTGACAATATAATGACAATTATTTGTGCTATCGTTAATTTATTGAATCCAATTTTTAGTGATGAGAAATTCTGGAGTTTTTTTTATAGAAACGATATGTGCCATTAAAATACCTTATATTTGTAAATATTTTGTTTTATTTTTTTTAAACCTATTACAAAAATTGTTTCTTTTAAGTTCATTTGATTATATATTTATATTTTGTACTAAAAAAAAATCGGTAATAAAAATACGTTTATATTTTAATTGTTCTTTATTTCACAAATTTGGGGTAACAGTCAAAATATTTATTTTATAACATGCTTGAGGTAAACTCATTATCAAATTTAACAGTTTAAATTTGCTGGAATATAATGTAAAATCACATTCCTGCAAATTCAAAACGGCCATGCCTAGTTGAATTTGACCATATTGGTGTTTTTTTCTTTAAAATAAATTAATTCTTCTCATTTATAGCTAAATATGTATATGATTTGTTAAATTCTGTTGCAGAGTAGCGCGTATTTTAACATATTTATATACAGTGAGCACCATAAGTCTTACCCCCCTATCTAACTCGTTACTGGAGTCTTGTTGGGAAAATCGCCGGGACATGTCGATTTTTGATTTCTACAATGTACATTTTTGTATAAATAGTTTACCCTTAATTTCATCCCTTACTGGAGGGGAGCAACCCGTTCAAAAAATTTAAATGTTAGTCTAGTTGCTTTCCTATTTTGTGAGGTTTTGTTATTTTTAAACAATAATAAATCAACACGTAATGAATCAAATTTTAAATTTTTTTGCACGGTTAAATAGAGAATAAAACCCCCTTTTAAATGAGCTATCACTCACCACCCCATGCTATTTAAATTTTTCGAAAGGGTTGCTACCCTCCACTAAGGGATGAAATTAAGGGTAAATAAACTAATCATACAAAAATGTACATTGTAGAAATCAAAAATCGACATGTCTCGGCGATTTTCCTAACAAGACCCCAGTAACGAGTTAGTTAGGGGGGGTAAGACTTATGATGCTCACTGTATACATATAACTAAATAAAATTAAGTAAAACATTTTTAAAAAAGTAATGCATGTTAATTTTTGATATTTTTATAAAAATAATATACAAGACATAAACCTATAAACGGACATTTGATTTCTAATAATATAATAAGTTGCATTTACGAGTATGTATGCATATCGAGCCTCACCTTTTTGCTCAATTCCATGTAGAACAAATCTATAAAAATATCAATTTAAGAAAGTATTTAATAATAAATATATCTTGTTAAAAAAAATATATATTAACCACTTTTTTAAATGTGTATGTATTCAAATAAATGACTTTGTTTACCTGTTTACAATATATTTTGTAGTGTTTTTACTGTAGGCATAAAAATCATAACACCGAGAACATGTTATTCTATATTTTCTGGTATTGACATTTCTTAAACCTTCTTACAACATTGTTTTTTTATTTCTTTCTGATTTAAATTTAAAATAACTTCATTAACAGAAACACTGGCTGTTGGACGATTGTCTTTGTCTAGTCCTAAAATTTAAAAATATGTAGTAACTTACAGATGGATCTACTGTCGCCTAATCAGTTTTGCCAGAAGTTTCTCTTTTTTCATCCTTATTCGTTTTTTTGTTAATTTATAATATTTGTTTTTAATCTGTAAACTTTTATTACTTTTAATTACACAATTACAAATTTATTGTAGATATACACCGAAAATGGTTAAAGGACAACAGAGCTTTGAATTTTTTTTTTTTTAAATATAAGTATTAAGAAAAACGTCTTTGATTTTTTCATCAACCGAGTTAACAGGAAGCAACAAATGACTATACCATTATTATTAATATTAATATTTTGATCATTGTTATTATTGGGGGAAGTAAATAACAGTGTTCCAAGCGAATTAATTAAATGCCCCTTTTATTGGAATATCATTTATTATCAATACTTCTCGCACTAATGAAAATTCTGTTAATGTTTTCCAGTACCTTGTAATAGATGGCGCTAAATGGGGCATACAATTCGTTAGTCGAACAGTTAGAATAAATTCTTGTTCTTTTCGACACTCATCTGTTATTCATTGTATCGGTTCCACGGTCGGCTGGCTTCTTAAGGCCCTTCTCGACGTGACGATTAATTTCATTAAAGGCCTTTTTCGGGAATCGAAAAATTACGCTGATTAATTGGGTCGTTACTTTCTATTGTTGTTGTCGACGGCTTTTGATGGACCGAAGAAAAATATACCTCTGGATCAGGAAATTTATTAAGAAAAGTGCTACAATCCATATATTTTGGATATCTTAATATTACGAATTAAAGTTTGGAGGATGGGTTCAAACTATTTAGTGTCTATTTTAAGTATAATGGCGAATTCAAGAGTGAAATTAATTACAAAAACATGATTTTCCATTTAAATTTGAAAAATAGTTCGACACTGATATAAGAAGAGGTAGGTATGTATCACAGTTCGTGGGTACGCATAATTTAAAACTTTGACGTTTGCTTCACACACTAAACTACAGATATCAATATGTGTGCACTATGAAGACTAGAGATAAGGAGGCGAATCGGCAAACTCGAAATATGGTCCCAAAAAATGAACGCTAATTATTGAGGTTTTACAATTCACTGCAAGGGCGCTGATGTTGCTAGGACTATTAAAAATACATGGCTTCTTAGGAAAATTTTATCTAGTTTTGTGAAAATAATAAAAATATACTTGTTTGATGCTAAATAAAATACATAAAATGCTGTTAAATTTATTTATAAATAGATATTGCATTATTATTTAAATTTATCTATATAAAATGCAAATTATTATATATACAGATTAATACACTAAAAACGAAATAAAATTAATGTAGATATTTTTAAATATTTAGATTTTTGATCAGCAGTACATTTTTCTAAAATATCTTCAACGATGTAAATAGGGAAAGTTCAAAACGTGGTACAGCAATAAACTGTAATTTAATGAGAAATTTAGTAATATTAATATTAGAGTAAGGTTTATTTTGATTATAGCACCCTGTCACAGGGTAAAAATTATTAAATTTGTGTAGTTTTGGGTACCACGCACTATATAGATGTCAAAAAATTAAACCAAAAACTTTTATTTAAACAATTATGAATTTAACTGTATTGCAATAGGGAAAACTATTCAATGCTGCATTTTTACAGGCATGAAAGGTGTGTGGTATATACTAGCAAAAATTTACACGAAGTGTTCCTGCACGCAAAAATACTCTGAGTACAAAAATTGACTTTAGTACCCGACATTACATTATTCTTAGTAAAATAAGAGTCTGTATTAAACATGTCTCCGAAATATTGAAAGGACGTTGGATAATTTTAATATATGTAAATGTTTATTCAATTTAAAAACTTGTAAAAATAGTTTGTGTGTATACATTTGTTTTTTAAATTTTGGCTATTTTAAAGATTTATATGTTGAGGTATTGGTATGGAAGAGGAGAAAGGAGATGAAAATGTCACAGGCATTAAAATAAGACATTTTATAAACTGGTCTTGGCCAAGACCGACTTCACCAAGTTCGAATAAAGTAGGTATGTTATTTTTGAGATCCTAAATGTACTAGTGCACGGCACACTTCAGTTTTGTTATAGCCTAATTAATCTTCAGTGATGTCTGAAGTACTCGGGTAGTTTGATTTTCGTTCAGGACGGTTTTGACCAAGATCATAATATAAGAGATGTTAAAGAAAGCGTGTAAAATATTTAAAAAGGTAACAGTATTGACCAAAATAAACAAAAGTATCCAAACATGGGCTCGCAAAGTAACGGAAATATGGTAGGTTTTTCTTTTTTTACCTTTTTCTTTATTTTGCACTGTTTGCTCAATGAACCGGTATCAAGCACTCTTTAATGAATTCTTCTAAACATATATGTGAAGGTATCTGGTGATCATGATTAACGTATGGTTTATAAGTTTTGCCAAATATTTTCAAACTGAAATAACTTTATTCAAAAACTATTTTTTCCTTACGAGGAATCTGTCTAAAAAACTAAATTAATTATTTAATAATATGTAGTGGTTCATGCTGCTCCATAAGTCTCAAGTTCCTATGAACGTTCCCCATAAGTGTTTGTATATCCTCAGCGTTAAATTCTCGAACCTTAGACGCGAGTCTGAGGTAAGTTGGGAGGGTTACCAATTTTTGGAACGTGTTGGATATTCTGTTATCTAAGCCACTTTTGCGTTTTTCTCGCATAATGATATGATGTCAAGTCAAGCCAAAACATTATTTTTTTAGCGTCATGATTCTCTTCAATAAAGTTGGCCAATTTTGGTTAACAGTTGTCAATATAGCACTTGTTATCTAGTGCCTCTCCCCTAACATTACCCAATATATGGCCGTACAAAATTCTTTGAAGATAAAGCACACCATAACAAAATTAATTTTGCTTTTGCCTTGAACCTTACATTGTCTGGACATTATTCTGTGTTATCTGTGTAAAATCCATCGTTTTCTATTATTTCGAAGTTCTCTAAAGTAAAATACTTCTCTCCATCATTAATGACCGACTTGTTATTTGCAAAGTGTACGCGTCGAATATTTCGGCAGCATCGTGGTATTCTGGCCACTTGATTAGGGGTATACTTGGGACGTTTTTGTCATTTACGATATACTTGACCACTTCTTTTAAAAATTCTGCAAATTGTACTGTGAGTAGTTGTATTTATTCGCTCTGCCTATTTTTTAGTGAGACACGCCGACCTGTATTTTGTTCTTCTCACTATTCTATGGCACGGATGAGGATTGAAATGACGTCGTCTTCCACTTTTCGGCAGATTGTGGCATACAATCCCCTGTTCGCAATCTGCTATATTCCGGTATATGGTACTCACCGATATATCTGTGTAGCGACATACTTGCACTACATATCTTTTTCATTTTCATTTTCATTACGTCATACACATTAAATTGCCGTCATCATTTAGATAACCTTTCGTGGCAGTTCTAGCGAAGACAAAAGGTTGAACTCATCGCGAGGGAAACAAAATATTGTTTATAATAATTATGACTTTAGAATTTACAATTTTATATGCATGTCATGGCATACAATTAATTTTAAAATTATATTTTCATGAATTCGTATTTATTTATTTATTGATGGGATATACCCCTTATAAAGATCCCATAATCTGGTCCTCAAAAAATTCGAACAATTTTAACTTAGGGATTCGTTCAACCAAATTGTAAATCCTTTTTTGGATTTCCAATTTATACGACATTATGAGTAAAAAAATAGTATATAAATGTCAAATTAAAACTTAAAGACCTAACAAACTTTTGTTTCCATAGCCTTCTAGTGATATCATATAGGCATCCCATAATGAGCCTTAAAACTTTTTCGCAGGACTTATGAACCATACGTTATACATGTTCGTTAATTCTGTATTAAAATAAACAACCAGAGCATAGAAAAACTTGTGCACTGACAACAACAGACAAATACTTAATATGTAATCCACAAAACATCGGAAAAGTACTTACGAATAATACGAAAATGCAATTTTTTTTCATAAGAAAAAGGAGGCAAAAAAGATTAACCTTCCATATATCCAAAACCGTTACTTTGCTGATCCATGTTTATTAAGACGTTTATTTTGGCCCCTACTGTTACCTCTTCAATTAAAACTTCGTATACAAATAAAATACGGACCTAACTGTATCCAATGTATTTAATAGAAGTTAGTAGATTGTAAATATATAAATTTAATAAAAGGCATTATTTTTTCATGTCTTCCCAATTATTTTACTTTATAGGTGGATTTATCGATTCTAACAAATTAAAATTAATGATTCATAATTAAAATAATATTCTACAAAAATTACTTATCACTTGTGAGTACAAAATATAAGAAAATATTTAACAAAACATTATTTTCAAATAAAAAAAATCGCCTAATTACAAAATGTGGCACATAATATTTTGTGTATTTTGTATAAAAACAACAGAAGCTAAATATACTGAACCACAAAATTAACCAGTAATTCGATTTTCGTCCCGAATTTTTTTTTTCCTTTTTTAACTTTTTAAACAAACATAGATATTTAAATGTTAGTTTATTTTGTAAAGAAACATTATTAATTGAAATTATTTTGACTAGATTTTTAATGATATTTTTTTTGAAAAACCTCTTGACCAGTTAATTTTGCGTTTAAGTATAAATATACAGATTGAAAACCATTGTTTCAATTAGAATGATTAACCGTTAACAGTGGCGGCTTGTAACCAAAATATTGAAGGTTCACAATGACATAATATAAATCGTAGATTTATGTAAAAAACTTTCAGGGTTTCTAAAACAACCAAATTTGTTCTGTATTCTGTCATTGTGAACCCCGGATATTTTGGTCACCATTGATCAATAATCTTAAATTATGTTGTGTAATACTGGTCCAATTACCCTTATAATGAACAAAAGTTAATCTAAAGTAAAAAAGAAAAACAAATCAACCACTTTCATCATATGAATGCTTTCTTTTGTTTTTATTTTTGACAGATTTGACTAAATCACTAAAAAGCTCCCCATTGGTTTTCTTCAGTTTTTACTGATTTCTTTATAAATTCATGATGCTCAGAATGTTGATCCTTTATTTATTTAAAATGAGTATTCGTTAAATGTACTAAGTTGGAAAAAAATTTTAAAATTACTACTCTCTCAGTAGATTTAAGTTTTTTTGACATTTTGGAAAATGCTTTTTTTTGGTTTTTGGCACAAATGGGTTCCACTCGAGATTTCACTGACAAATAGGAAGATTCTGGAATTTGTTCTATATTTGTGTGTCCTTTGAAGTTGAGAGGATGCTGCTATTTCTTTTTTCAATTTTAGGGATATTTGTAATGCACTCGGAATGCATTAAATATTTAGGTATTGCTATATCCTTCTGTCCTAAAATATTGTCAATTTCTGCAAAAACAGAGGAAGGTCAAAATATTCAGCTCTTCTACTCCTTTGATTACTTTTATATTTATATTATGTTCCTTGCAAATTTGCCCATTTTGTCTACACCCTCCTCCTTTCTTTTTGGACCTTACTTCAAAACATCAGTATCCACTTTTGAAGGGTGTGTCTTATTTGTTCAAACCATAATTATTAAATGATCAGATACATTACTATTGTTTCTGTTGTTATTTAATATATTTGTGTCTAAAATATTGTACATTTTCATTTTTAACAGAGTTAGAAAAGATATTTATTATTTTAAACACCAATTAAAATATTAGTTAATGATTACATAATGTAAAAATTATGTGTTAAAGGAAAATTTTCATTGATAAACTATTTTGACACACATAATAAAATTAAATAACTTTTTTTTATAATTAAGGATATCACAATGTCAAAATGTCATTTTACACAATTTACAGTAAATAAATAATTAAAAAGTAGGTTTTACATTTGACATTTCATACCTGTGATGACCATGTTTTAACTGTAGTCTGGTTAAACAATTTCAAAACAATATGACGTCTTTTTTACTTTCCTATCTGTATACAGATATAAGGAAAGTATAGGAATCATGATTTTTTTCGACCTCGAGTTTTCGACGGATTTTTACGTTTTGAGGTCCCCTGAATCCGTTTTGACTATTTTCGCGATGATGTCTGTCTGTCTGTCTGTGTGTGTGTGTGTGTGTGTGTGTGTGTGTCTGTGTGTGTGTGTCTGTATAACGCATAACTCATGAACCGATACACAAAAAAACACCAAATTTTAAACTTAAGCTTTGTTTCAACGTCCAATGAGCTGATTAGATTTTGGGCAGAGTCGGAACATCTGGGGGGGTACTTTATAGGTGGTCATTTTTATATTTTATGGAATATATCTGTTATTTACGTTTGGAGAAGAAAATTCTTCAAATAAAAGTTATTTCTAATATAATTATCTATAATTTTTGTTTTATAAAAAATTTTCCTAAAATGGTCCGAATTCGAGAAATTTGACAAAATGTAAAAAAAATAATTTTTTATAAAAATTGTTCAAATAAGAGTTGTTTGTAATATAATTCTCTATAATTTTTGTCCTATACATAATTTCTCTAAAATGGACCGTATTCGAGGTATTTGAGAAAATGTGTAAATTTCGAAATTTGAAGAAAACTCAAAAACGGATAAAGGAAAAAACATTAAATTTTAAACTTAAGGTTTATTTCGGCCTGACGTGAAATGATTAGATTTTGGACAAAGTCGGAACATCTGGGGGGGTACTTTATGGGAGGCCGTTTTTATATTTTATGGAATATATCTGTTATTTATGTTTGGAGAAGAAAATTGTTCAAATAAAAGTTACTTCTAATATTTTTATCTATAATTTTTGCCTTATGTCAAAATTTCCTGAAATGGTCCGTATTCGAGAAATTTGACAAAATGTGCAAAATTCTGATTTTTATGAAAATTGTTGAACTAAAAGTTGTTTGCGATATCGATTTCTATAATTTTTGTTTATACATGATTTTTCTAAAATGGACCATAATGGAAAAGTGCTAAATTTAAATTTTTCTGTATTTTCGTTTTCAATGAATATCTATAAAAAAATGTTCCGAGGTAGATGTATGTGTAAAATGTATATATTTAGTTTATCCTCTAAACATTTATAGAGATGCTGCAATAGGTTGTACAAAATAACCGGAAAATGCCTATAATAACTAGATAGGAAAGTCATGTGTTGGACACATCAGATTTTTTTATTTATATCCGTGTAGTCATTCATATTCAAGACAAAGTGGGGGCTATTCTGTAACAATTTTTTTATATTTTAATGGCCTTTAAAATATTGGCAACCTTTAAAAATATGTTTGTATTCATTTACTTCTGTTATTATTTAAACGAATTCCTTTAAAATAGTCCTCTAATACCAATCATTTTTAAAGGGATGTTAAAATTCGCCTTTAATTTTTAATGGAATTGATAGTGGCGTTTTATGACATAATTGCAGAAATTTTAATTGAAGAGTTACTGGAAAATGAAGAAAAGTATGATAAAGTACAAAACATTTAAACTCTAGCTACTTCTATTACATTTAATATTTCAGAACCGAATTTTGATTTTATCAAAAGTCAGTTAGGGACTCGAGCCATATATTTCAGTTACCAAATGTAAATTTAAAAAATATTTTTCGGTTTTAAAAATGTTGCAAAAACTATAGTTAATATTATAGAATAGAGCCAATTTCGTTGTATCTATTGGGTTTATTTTCCTACTGTGAAGCAAATTTTGATGTTCTAAAAACTCTTTTTGGTTTTAGTAGATCTTGGTGTGCAAAACATGTTTCGTTTTAAATGTATGTAGATAAATATGTTCTGGTTTTGAATTGAAAATTAAGGGTTTGTATGGTTATGTTTTCAAATGTATTCTTCCATTCCTTCAAAATTAGTTCAAATGAATCTTAAATGCGATGTTGTCAAGTGAGAATGGTAAAAATAGTTACGAGTTAATATATCCAGAGACAGGAAAAATCAGAGGTATATTCAATGTACAACACATATTCAAATTCTGAAACGACCAAACCTAAAATAAAGATACATTAATAAAAACATTCAAATTCAATATAAACAAAAATAATTAATTAAAACGAGCAAATTGATTAAAATAAATATTAAAATTCGTTGTACTTTTCTTATTTATTGCATAGACACAAGGAAATTTTAGGGAAGTTGTCATGAAAATATGAAGAGTTATGGGGTATTTGACGTCAATGGTGACCTGCTGTTTGGAAATTTAATTTTCAAATTGTCAGAAGAATTTAATAAATTGTCAGATTGGAACTATCAAAGAGATTTTATGTTAGTATTTTGAGATTGGATTTATGTTTCGTTTTTTTTTTTTTAGATGTTTTATAAATTTAAAGTTGCGAAGAAAAGTTTTGTGCGTAATAAAAACAAAATAAATAAAAAGAGTTTTAAAAGGGTAAACCAGGCAGAAGTTAAAAGACACCAAGTAAATAACAGAGGCAGGAAAGCAGGAAAGAGAGTAAACGGGTTAGAACAAAAGACAGGACGTCTAGAAGAATGAAGAGGACCAGACGATTGTTTTTTATTTTTACATTCAACATTTTTAAATTATGCATAAATTTATTTTAAATTATTGTAGGAAGCCATTGAAGCTACAAACCCTTCATTCCACAAACCCTTTATTCCACAAACCCTTCATTTCACAAACCCTTCATTTCACATCGTCTACGGTTAAAAGCTAGTCGGCTACTAAGTCCCATTAGTCGCATTGTGGGATGGCTCATGGTGGAACGTCCCAACCATCAATCATCCACGACATCACCAGTGACCTCACTGTTTAACTGTTGCAGTAAAGTGGATGGACACTTATCTCGCGGGTAAAATATCCGGCTTATTTTATTATAACGTAACTTTTATTCATTTAAACAGTTTGTTGTTTAGTTTATTTTCACAAAAACACTAATTTATTTTATAACCCAATCTATTTCTACTAAATACAACACTAATTTATATTTCTAATAGACTAGTTTACTATGTTTATTTATTTGAACAAAACAATATCTCAACTAGACCTGAACTTATACGGCAGAATTTAGTCTATTTATATAATTATAATTATAGCCTTCTCCAACATTTCAGACGTCTTTCCATTACGAATTAGCACCTCCGCCAGAACATATTTTAGCTTTTATAGAATACGTCGACAGGAGATAGCATGAGCGTATGATAGAAGTTTTGGAAATTGACCTATTTTATAGAATATTCGCAGTAACAGACAAAATGGAAGCCGTAAAAGTCCCAAATAAGACACAGAGAGACTTAAGGAATTAGAGCACGACAACTGATTCTGAACGTTTATATTTATTATAACATAAACGAAAAGTAGATTCTTATCCACACACATTTTTAATAAGACTAAAGAGTGCGTAATATGTTAATTTCCGATATGCTCTTACAAAAAATACAATTAATTTATACTGTACATACTGATTATTTCTCATTTTCAATGAAGTAATAATTTCATTATCAAAACTTTCCTCCATTCCGCCTCTTCCAATAAATTCATTAAGGCCTCAGCCAGATTTACTTTTGTTCTAGCGAAGTATTAGCGGGATTTTGTTGTATATTAAAGGTGTAAACCAAAGTGCTAATTATAAATCCAATAATTACTGATTAAATTGTTATTAAAGTAGATTAAAGTATTGCCAGACTCTGCGGAGTTTCCCTTATATTGGAAATTATCTTGTTAAAACACCCTCCTCGATATTTCTATCAAAGTAAGCTCTTTGTAATACCGATGGGTCGGGGGATGAAGGGGACCAGAAGTGGTTTTCTGAAACACAATTTCGTTAGAAAATCGACTTTAGTAATAATAGATTTTCATTATGTTGGAAACAAGATTTTTTGGTTGTAATTCTTGTCTTATGGTTTTTTGACAACAAAAAAAAGTCCAGGAATATTAAAGAATAAGATTAAAGACATTATAATAAGTCTTTAACAAATAATATTCAAGTATTGCTAAATCTTGTTGAAACAGATTCTGCTTGATTGTCTGGTGCAAATAATATTATTTTACGTAATGCAAGATCGACAATTTAATTTATATTAAAATTAATTAGGTCCAATGTAGTTAATTTAGTTATATTAATTATTCTAAATGAGATAGATATATGGCTACACCTATTTTTAAAATAGATCTCTCTCTTCCGTATTCACAAAGTATTTTTACATATTTACTTTACCTATAAATTCTGACCGATTGAAATTTCAACTACATTAAACATTATGTAACTATATAGTGGCGGTCATATCCCTTCCTAAAGAGGGAGAGGGAGGCATCAAGCATAGGGCACATATATTGAATCAGAGCTCAAACGAAAAGCAGATAGAAAAAAATTATTAAAAAATTAATGGAAAAAATGTTTACTCAAGTTTTAGCTTTCCAAACAATGATGTTTGTAATAACTTATTTTGCATTAAAAAAACTCTTACTTAAAGTGGAGAATATGTTATGACACAGTTAAGACGGCAATGTACAATTACAAAATATCTGATTTCATCATCATCTACATATATTAGATTAGAATCTCAGTGACGCACATAGTTGTGTATGAATCTAAAAATCGGTCAAAAGTCATTGAAAACGAAGTAGACAATTTCCGGAAACCGTTTACGCTAAAGCATACTTAAATACATAGAGAACAGAAATCGACCGGCCATTTGTTTTAATTGCTATTAAGTGCTATTAAGTGTTAAGTGCTATTAAAATCTATTAAGTTCTATTATGTGCTATTAAGTGTCATCAAGTGATAATAAGTGCTAATAAATGCTAATAAGTACCATTTAGTGATAAGAAGTAATATTAAGTGATATTAAGTGATATTGATATTAAGTTATATTAGGGGATATTAAGTGATATTGAGTGATATTAAGTGATATTAAGTGATATTAAGTGATATTAAGTGATATTAAGTGATATTAAGTGATATTAAGTGATATTAAGTGATATTAAGTGATATTAAGTGATATTAAGTGATATTAAGTGATATTAAGTGATATTAAGTGATATTAAGTGACATTAAGTGATATTAAGTGATATTAAGTGATATTAAGTGATATTAAGTGATATTAAGTGATATTAAGTGATATTAAGTGATATTAAGTTATATTAAGTGATATTAAGTGATATTAAGTGATATTAAGTGATATTAAGTGATATTAAGTGATATTAAGTGATATTGTGATATTAAGTGATATTAACTGATATTAAGTGATATTAAGTGATATTAAGTGATAGTAAGTGGGATTAAGTGATATTAAGTGATATTAAGTGATATTAAGTGATAGTAAGTGATATTAAGTACTAATAAGTGCTATTAAGTTTTCGCTAAATTTCTGTTTTAATAATTTAGAGTGTATAGGTTTCACAAAAATATTTATTTACAACATAATCAAAATAGAGATTTTACAAATTGGAAAGGATACATTTTAATTTTCTTCGACGCATAAATCTTTGTATGCGTGAAAATGGTGAACATTTTGAACAATTAGAGTCTTATCAAGAGTACCTTTTTTAAAGTAAATGAGTTGCGCAATCTAAATTTCATACTCAAACTCCTTTTCTTCCATTGGCGTAGAATTTTTTAAGGTGCAATTATTTAAAAAAATCAAGTTCTACGCCTATGTATTATTATCGGACAAAATTTTAATACTATTTTTTTGCCACATAAAACTCTTAGCCCAATCGGATTAGGTGAAGAACGGGCTTGAGATTCTGAAAAATTCGAAGCAGCAATTTTCCTTCGGAATTCGTTGGAGGGGGTCTGTGGTAGTCTAAATTCAAAAAGTTGGGATTCCAAAGTTGTCGTTACCTCCGCCAGCTTGATTTAAAGGGTTATTTTTTGTATCTTGAATAACTCATTTATTTTCAATTTTACACGGAAAATAGTTTTTACAAAAGTTATTTAAAATTAAATTTCCTACAATTCTGCTTTTTTTTTGTACGATCGATTTTTTTTTATTTATACCCGAAAAGAGGGGGTGAATTTTTGGTTATAGAATAACTCGTTTATTTTCAATTTTACGAGAAAAATTGTTATAAAGTTGTTTAAAATTAAATTTCCTACAATTCTGCTTTTTTTTGTACGATCGATTTTTTTCGATTTATACCCGAAAAGAGGGGGTGAATTTTTGGTTATAGAATAACTCGTTTATTTTCAATTTTACGAGAAAAATTGTTATAAACAATGTTGTTTAAAATTAAATTTCCTACAATTCTGCTTTTTTTTTGTACGATCGATTTTTTCGATTTATACCCGAAAAGAGGGGGTGAATTTTTGGTTATAGAATAACTCGTTTATTTTCAATTTTACGAGAAAAATTGTTATAAACAATGTTGTTTAAAATTAAATTTCCTACAATTCTGCTTTTTTTTTGTACGATCGATTTTTTTCGATTTATACCCGAAAAGAGGGGGTGAATTTTTGGTTATAGAATAACTCGTTTATTTTCAATTTTACGAGAAAAATTGTTATAAACAAGGTTATTTAAAATTAAATTTCCTACAATTCTGCTTTTTTTTTGTACGATCGATTTTTTTCGATTTATACCCGAAAAGAGGGGGTAAATTTTTGGTTATAGAATAACTCGTTTATTTTCAATTTTACAAGAAAAATTGTTATAAACAAAGTTGTTTAAAATTAAATTTCCTACAATTCTGTTTTTTTTGTACGCTCGATTTTTTTGTATTTATCCCTGAGAAGAGTGGGGGTAAACTCTTAGAAAAAATCGGAATCAGAATTGTACCAAATAACATTTTTGAAAATCAGCAAAAAAAAACAGAAAAAATAATGGTATAACATCAATAAAAAACGTGACAATACAATACTTAGGTTCACCCCCACTCTTCTCAGGGATAAATACAAAAAAATCGAGCGTACAAAAAAAACAGAATTGTAGGAAATTTAATTTTAAACAACTTTGTTTGTAACAATTTTTCTCGTAAAATTGAAAATAAACGAGTTATTCTATAACCAAAAATTCACCCCCTCTTTTCGGGTATAAATCGAAAAAAATCGATCGTACAAAAAAAAGCAGAATTGTAGGAAATTTAATTTTAAACAATTTTGTTTATAACAATTTTTCTCGTAAAATTGAAAATAAACGAGTTATTCTATAACCAAAAATTCACCCCCTCTTCTCGGGTATAAATCGAAAAAAATCGATCGTACAAAAAAAAAAGCAGAATTGTAGGAAATTTAATTTTAAACAACATTGTTTATAACAATTTTTCTCGTAAAATTGAAAATAAACGAGTTATTCTAGAACCAAAAATTCACCCCCTCTTTTCGGGTATAAATCGAAAAAAATCGATCGTACAAAAAAAAAGCAGAATTGTAGGAAATTTAATTTTAAACAACATTGTTTATAACAATTTTTCTCGTAAAATTGAAAATAAACGAGTTATTCTATAACCAAAAATTCACCCCCTCTTTTCGGGTATAAATCGAAAAAAATCGATCGTACAAAAAAAAGCAGAATTGTAGGAAATTTAATTTTAAACAATCTTGTTTATAACAATTTTTCTCGTAAAATTGAAAATAAACGAGTTATTCTATAACCAAAAATTCACCCCCTCTTTTCGGGTATAAATCGAAAAAAATCGATCGTACAAAAAAAAGAAGCAGAATTGTAGAAAATTTAATTTTAAATAACTTTTGTAAAAACTATTTTCCGTGTAAAATTGAAAATAAATGAGTTATTCAAGATACAAAAAATAACCCTTTAAATCAAGATGGCGGAGGTAACGACAACTTTGGAATCCCAACTTTTTGAATTTAGACTACCAGAGACCCCCTCCAACGAATTCCGAAGGAAAATTGCTGCTTCGAATTTTTCAGAATCTAAAATACTAATCCGATTGGGCTATCTACCAATATACCAAATTTCAGCAAAATCGAATATGCCGTTTTAAATTTATATGGGAAAAACGATTTAAAAATTGTAACTTCAAGGCCCTCTGGAGCCCAAACGAAGCAACTTTGTACAAAGGTAATTTTACTTAAATCGACTTATTTTGGTCTAAGGAATATGTGGTATGTTTTCGTAAAGACCTTTTACAGACACCCTGTATAATAGTACAATTGAAAATGATTTTTCACCTTTTAAATATGGTAATTCCAATCATAATGTTTCAATTATTATAGGTAGTTTGTGGAATTTTAAATTTTTATGCGATATCCACAATTTAGAAAAATTTCAAGAAATATCTAGAACAAAACGCGAATTACTATCCACAGCTCAAAAAATGTTTGATGTCATTGGCTTCTCTGAACCTGTCATGTTATTAATAAAACTTCTATTGTAGGAAAGTTGGAAGTTAAAACTTTCATGAAATCAAAAATTACAGGACGAAATAATTACAAGTTTAGAAGGTTCGTTAAAAAATATAAGGTTTTTGAGACCATGTCTCATTCCTGGACACATAGCAGAACATAAAGACAAAGAAGATAAAAAGCATAAGAGTTTTCATGTTTTTGTAGATGCTAGTAAATCGGCATAAGCTTAGATGCGATTTTCTTTGGTAAGAATTCGAAGAAAAAGTTTTAGTCAAACTTTTATTAGCAAAATCAAGATTATCTCTTGTAAAACCAATCACACTTCCAAGTCTTGAATTTATGGCAGCTCTCATAGGAGGAAGATTAGCTCATACAGTACAACAAGTTGACTAGTTAAGAAATAGACCTGTAATTCTTCTAAAGTGATTCAATGGTGACATTGACTTGGAAAAAACAAAAGGTAATTGGAATACTTTTGTAGACAACCAAGTAAAGGAAATGAAAGTTAAGTAAAGTGAACCAGTGGAATTAGGTGTCATAAATACAGCCAATATTTTATTACGAGGTTGTAACGGAAAACAATTACTAAAAAAACAATGGCGGAACGGTCCTGATTAACTTGAATATAAAAGAGAAATGTGGTTCAATGGAGAAATTATTTTCGATAGAATAAATGAACAAATAAAGAGAGAAAGTAAAGTAGTAAATACAAATTTGGTAAAAAATAAAGTGCTATTTTCACAAAAACTAGGCTATTTTTCAATACATTTAAAAATAAAGAGATTGATAGCTTGGATGGTCAGATTTTATTTTAAAAGTAAAAACAAGACGAATAAAAACAAAAGAAAAGAATTGACTTCTGCAGAATTGGAAAATATAGAAAATTATTTAAAATGATACCGGAAGAGAGAATCACAAATTAACTGGATAAATTTAAAAAAATTCAAAATATTAAGAAGAATTTAAATATCCTATAATTTTGCCAAATAAACATGATATAGTTAAAAAACTTATTCTGGAGGAATATATTTTGCATGCAGGTCAAAAAATATTATTGGGTACTTTTAGAGAAAGATTCTGGATACTTAGAGCTAAAAAAGTAGTTCATGATATTATCCCGAAATGTAATGTTTGTACCGGAAAACCGAATTAAAAATGCAGGTGTTTTTGAAGTGGTTTAGTATTTGTATTTGAAAGATAATAGTAAAAATTGGATTGTACTGTTTACTTGTGCAATCTGTTAGAGCGATTCATTAAGAATTAGTAAAATCTTTATCTATAGTAAGTAGAAGTAGAAGTACAAGACCACAAATAATTTATTTAGATAACAGGACTAATTTTCATGGGGTTGATAATCATTGGGCTAAATAAAATTGGGGTGAAATTAAAACATTTTCAGGAATTAAAAGAATAAAATGGATTTTCAATGCGCCTTCCCCTGCTTGATGGGACGGGTGGTGGGAGAAGTTAATTAGATTAATAAAAGAACTTCTACGTCATAATTTGGGTAAATCATCTTTATATAGAGCTCTATACAATTCTGTGTGATATTGACTCGGTCATAAATCAAAGACCAGATTTATTAAACCGTTACAGGGTAGCTCTTGATTTAGATCTTGTTGATTTACAAAATCTTAGGGGTAGGTTTCGTTGTAAGGAATCTTTAAGAAAAAGATTTAGAAGTGAATACCTGCAGAACTGGTGAACATTGATCAAAGGATAACTCAGTCTCTGAAGTTCGGTGACGTAGTGTTGGTCAGAAATGATAGTACCAAAAGAGTTGAATGGTCATTGTGTAGAATAGTTGAAAAACTTCAACGTATCTTTATAAACACGAAGGAAAAAAATTAACGATTTTATGTATTGGAGATGTCAGAAAAAGAAGGTGGAGTAGAAAAGTAGACAACAAAAAAAAAATAGGACAATTGTGAGCCTAATAAAGAAAGAAGATGTAGGAGAATTTTAAAATAACCGGAAAGGTTAGAAGTTTAAATCCCGGGTCCAGAGGATGTTAAAAATAGTTTGTTTTGTTAATGTTTTAATTTTTATCAAATAACCTTTCTTGTATTTTATATTTGAGGAACCCCTGTATTTTGCATCATTGACACTGTAACCCTCTAGCAGTGGGGTAAACAACCACTAGAATTTAGGTAGGAAAAGTAATATGTGTGGTACATTTTTGAAAAGGTGAGTATATAAGAAATTTAGTAATGCCAATATTGTTGGAATTGGGCTTCGTAGCAAAACATTAATTTTTCAAGTGTCCTCAAAGAAAATAGTCCAGAGAAGATAAATCTGGTGATCTTGCAGGCCATTAAATTGGGCCTCTCCTTCCAATCCACTGCCCAGGGTACCGGTTATTTAAAAATTCTCTTACAGCACCAACATAGTGCGGAGGTGATTCATCTTGCTGGAAATGAAACTCATCAACATTATGATTTGGATCATTTACTAATATTTCTGTTATAAAATGGTCAATTTTATGTTCAAGCATGTTTAGGTACACCTTCCACGTACATACAGAACTTAAGCGAAAGACTCGAAAAGGTATACGAATTCGCTCGGCAATGTTTGTAAGTCAATAGCGATAAAACAGAAGCTAGAATCGACATGAATGCCACAGGGACACATTTTGAGAGAGGCGATCCAGTATATCTGTACAATTTGGAGCACTGAAAAGGACTTTGTCAGAAACTGCAACGGAATTGGAAAGGCCCCTACACCGTCCTTCAGAAAATCAACGACGTGATCTACCGCATTCAGTTGTCAGCGGAAATAAAACCCAAGGTAGTTCACAATGAACAGTTAGCGTCATACCGTGGTTCAGATTTGCCCTGTTAGCTCAAACCAGATCCCAGGAATCAAGTTATTCGGGACGAATAATTGGATCGGCGGGAGCAATGTTACGCAGCACCCTATAGTAGCCTGCATCTGTTATAGGAAACGTACAAATACAAAAAGAAGATATAATAGTCCAGAAATGTCTCGAAATGTTATTACTTGTCAAGAAAAATCCGGATTGATCGAGAAAGTTTTAGAAGGTTAAGGCAAGCTATATAAGTCGACGATCCTGACGTCAGAGTTTCAGTTTGTTGATAAACGTTAGACGTTAATGTAATTAGTTGTATAGTTATTGTAAAAGTCGAGTTGAAATAAATTGAGATACCAAAAACCAGTGTAACAGCAATTATGCCTATTAAAAGCTCCATTCAAATTAAATGTACACTCATCGAAAATATAAATATTAAATAACTCAGGATCTGCAATTAAACACTTGATCATTTCTTCACGGGTGGCACAAAATTGATCGAAAAACATTTGATCGAATTGAAAACTTGATTGAAAATACATTTGATCGAATGGCATTTGATCGAAAATACATTTGATCAAATAACATTTGATCGAAGATATATTTTATCGAATAACATTTTATCGAAAAGACAATAGTTCGAAAATGCATTAGATCGAAAAGACAATATATCGAAAATCAACATTAAAATAGTAAAATATTAAAAAAATCATACACCGTCTAATCCCTATTACAGGGGAAACCAAACTCAGTGGCTATAAAAATTAGATACTAATGGCAAATTTTTCGATAATCTCAAACGATAGCTACCTCGTTTAACAAATTTTATCCTTAAAATACTGTTCATTCAAAAATTAATATTTTAGAGCTAAACGCTTATTTATCTTCATTAAAATTAAAGAATTGTGATAAATTCGCACTAAATATGTATTTCAATAAGGTCGAGTTGTCTCTTGATGGAACATTTGGAGTAAATTATTAATTAAATTTAATTAGTTTACCTAACCTGTGCGACCTGGAGTCGTCGCGGTTTGCCTAGTAAAAAAATTACAGAAAAATGAGAAAAATAAAAAAAATAACTAATTTATCTAATCTGTGCAGCCTGGAGCCGTTGCGGGTTGCTTCGCAAAAAAAATACAAAAAATATAAACTAACCTACCTCACCTGTGCGGTCTGAATCCATCGCGGTTTGCCTCGCAATTTCTTTTTATAAAAAAATGAGAAAAATAAAAACTTAACTATTTTACCTAACCTGTGCTATTTAAATTGAACTGATTGCTCTCGCATAAGTTAGGTAAGTTAGTTTTTTTATTATAAAAAATTTAATTAATTTACCTAACGGACTGGACCAGTTGCGGTTTGCCTTGCAAAAAAATTTATAAAAAACTAAGAAAAATGAAAACAAAAATTTTAACTATTTTACCTAACCTGTGCGGCCAAGAGCCCTTGAAGGTTGCTTTGCAAAAAAATATACAAAAAAATGAAAAATAAAAAACTTTACTAATTTACCTAACCTGTGCGGCCTGGACCAATTTAATTTTAACTGATTGCGCTCACACAGGTTAGTTATTTTTTTTTTAATTTAATTAACTCACCTAATCTGTGCGGTCTGGAGCAGTTGCGGTTTGCCTCATATTTTTTTTTTTTTATAAAAAATGAGAAAAATAAAGAAAATTAACTTATTTACCTAACCTGTGCTATTTAAATTTAAATGATTGCTCTCGCACCAGTTAGATAAGTTAGGTACGTTAGTAAAGTTGTTAATTTTCTCATTTTTTGTATATTTGTTTTTGCGAAGCAAGCAGCGATGATTCTAGGCCACACAGGTTAGGTAAATTAGTTAAAATTTTTGTCTTATTTTTTCTTATTTCTCTATAATTTTATGTATATTTGGTTTTTCGATCAATTGCTTTTTCTATCAAATCTATTTTCGATCAATTTTCTTTTCTATCATTATTCTGTTCGATTATTTTTCTGTTCGATCATTTTTCTTTTCGATCAATTGTAATTCGATAAAACGTTTTTTCGATCAAATGCATTCGATCAAATGTTTTAGATCAAATGTATTCGATCAAATGTTTTCGATCAATTTTGTGCCACCCTTTCTTCACAAAACTGCAGCTTTCTGTCAGTATTATCCTCGTTTAGCTCTTTTACTAATCTGGTTTTGTAAGGATAAAATTTGTGAGCTTTTAAAATCTTTATTATAAATGAACGAGAGACACCTGAGACTTCAGCTAGTTGGTACCAAAACAGCGACTTCCACAGCTTCATTTCTAACGACTTGCTGCATATTAATTTTATTATTACAGACAGACAGTATCGGAAAACTTTTTGGACTATTTTGGTAACATACGAATGATTCACATTTTTATTAGGATAATTGTTATTAAACCACCGAGCAGTAAGCCTAGCGCAACTATTATTTTGAAATTAAAGTTTTACAATTTCAATTCGTTATGGAATATTATAAACCATTATTTTACAATAAAATTAAAATAATTTTAAAAGCAACCAAATTGTAAAGAAACTACAATGAACGTTTGCCTTAATTGTTTCCTTATTTTATTTCTTTACTACTTGTTTTTATTTTAACAAAAAACACAAACGATAAATCAGAAATTTCGTTTTGATATAGTAGATCTAGTTTTTATTGGAATTTCAGTCGTAAGTTTTTATTAAAATAAGTAATTTAGTATCTACTTATTGTAATTGTTTTGACTCTTTATAACCAAAATTTAAAAGAATGTTTCAATTACCAAAACTGCATGGTGGAGGTTTCTAAAGCCTTTTTCGGATTAACTGTTCAAGTAAAATCCAATAAATAGGGTATCACAAGAAAATAAATTGTTTGCCCTTTAAAATATTTAGCTTTTTTCCCCACTTTCCCCAGTTAAAACATTTAATGTGTGATTGAACATACGGGTTAAAAAAATATACTTCAAATGTGTCCATTTATAAACTAAAATCGACCTCTCCGAGCATTTTTGCATTAAATTTCAGGAAAGCAAGATAGGTTAGGTGCCTAATTTTCACCATTAAGAGGGCGCTAAAATAGAAATTTGATGCAACAATATTGGCATTACTAAATTTCTTATAAAATAACTTTTTCAAAAATGCGCCACTACTCGAGGGTTGAAGTGTCAATGATGCAACTTTATATTGGACCACACTGTATAGTCTTTAGTTTCTGATAGTAGATATTGTCTATAAATTGTTACCCCGTACAATTAACTGTGTATTGGATAACCTAATTTGTAAACAATAATATACGGTCAGTTTGTCTATGCAAATTATTTCACGTCTACTATAATATAATAATGTTTCGTATTATATTGTCCACGGGCCGCTTTACTGTACAACCTCGTCCAAATCAGTGAGAAGCAATCGTAAAGATATTTTCGTAGTGGGCTGGTAAACTGTCAGTCACTCGTTTCGATCCCACGTCAAATGTCAGAACGTCGTGCCTCTTATACGCGCTTCATTTCATCCTTACCTTCGTTTCTTTCGTAGTTTTTATTTCATTGTGAGCGTTTTTGTATTTTACGTATGTATCAATATGATACTTTGACTGACATCTTTAATATCGAAGAACAGAGAACGTGTTATTAGCCATCTTGATATTTAATGTTTAATACATATTTATTAGCTGTAGATGCTTCGAGGTGGCTGTGCATGTATAAATGAGACAGTATGACGTTTGTAAAATGGCCGAAGGTAGATTACAATAATTTTTATTATATATAGTCATTAGATCTGGTTGAGAAATATAAAATTTTAAAATATGTGGGACTGCCGATCTAAAATTCTGGTCAAAATCCTCGAGCTTTTAAATGGGATTGGAAATGTCACACGCATCTCCAATAAACTGCTCATTACCTATTAGTAATAAAATTAAAATAATTGCTTATAAAATTCCATGTTTTACAACACAAATATAATCGTACTTGCATTGCTAATCTTTATAGAGTTTAAAAAAATAGTTTAGAAATATCTATATGATTTTTAATTTTGATCAGTTAAATGTTTTGAATAAAAAAAAAAATTAGATTTAATTGAGTTTATTGAAACTGTGTGAATTAAGACAAAATATAAAGAAAAAGCTACTTTAGAATGGAGTGGTTGTCATTTTAAGGATCATTCAGACTACAGTTATATTCGAAAAACATCGCGTCCCAAAAAGGGGCAAGTTTAGATAATGTGCTTTGATATTACGGCATGCTATAGACCCTGTGGATCAGAAGCTTATGATTTTGTATTATCTCTCCAGGAATATTTTGAACAAATTACTAATAAAAATGAAATGTGCCACTTATTTATTAATTCATTAATTGATTCTCAAACCTTATGTGAATATTTAAATATTTTAAATGAAGAGGGTTACATTTCTACTATAAATATACCTGCAAGAGTTCGAAATAATAGTAAAACTAGTTTGGATCACATTTTTTTAAAAACAAGAAAATAATTATGGGAATATTTTACCACTAGTATTACAAAATGACATAACAGATCGTTATATTGCTATTTTACAAATAATTATACAACAAAAGAATGATTACGAAAATATATAAAACATATGTGTGTACTCCACGACGGATCCAGAATCTGCAATGAATAAACTTGAAAAATTGAATAGAAAAAATAAAACAATTGCACCATGGGTCACAAATAATTCGCTACTAGATAAGATAAACGAAAAATACAAAATATCCAAACAATTACAGAAAACACCAAATAATGTGCAATTAACAAATATGTATAAGAGTTATCGAAATACAGTAACAAATAAAATTCAATTCACTAAATTTAAGTATTATAAAAAACAAATTGATTTAAATAAAGGCAGTTTCATCGAACTATGACTCATTGCGCAAAGTTTGAGTGGGGATAAAAAACTTGAAGAGACAACTAAAAAAATTAGGATGACGAAACGTTATTAAATGCTAACGACATCAGCAACGAATTTAATATACAGTTTGATAAAGTGGGAAAGAATTTGACTAAAAAAAATTGTAAATGGTAATTCTCATAAGTTTACTAGAACTGTACGAAATAATTCAATGGTGTTTCTAAAAACAAATGAAACTAAAGTTTTAAATCTAATTAACTGCTTAAAAAATAAAAAATCGCAGGGTTTTGATGAAATTTGTACAGAAGTTCAAAAAGTTGTGGCATTTTTCAACAGCACTCAAAACCTCTATCGTAGTACCTATTTTAAAAAAAGGTGATACATCTAGCTGTAGTAATTACAGACCAATTTCTCTATTAACTTACTAATCGAAAATCTTTGAGATGCTAATAAATCGTAGACTTAATTCTTTCTTAAACAAATATTATAGCCTATCACCTATGTAGTTTGGTTTTAGAGAAAAAAATCTACAGATTATGCAATAATTAGCTTTGATAACCCAAATACACTACAGCCTGGAGCAAAATGAACTATGTTTATGTATTGATATGATATTTTATTTCAAATTTAAAAGTTATATATATTTTGGGTTTTCACATTTATAAAAATTTTAATCAATGTTTCATGGGTAAGGTCGGTCCTGAAAATTGAAAATGAAAAAAAAAATCAGGTTATCGAATTGTCATGAGAATTTGAGGGTTGTCAGAAAATTTTAAATAGATTGTCAGATTAGAAATTTTGAAGGAAAAGGTAGTTGGAATTTGTATGAAAAGAAAAGAAATATTGATGTGACTGAAATGATGGGAAAATACTATAAGTTGAAATAAAAAGATTTAAAAGTAAAAGGTAAAGAAATTTTTATTAAAAAAAAAAAAATCAACGAAGTGAGCAGATTTGGCAGGAGAGTAGTTTGTAAAAAGCATAAGTAGAGACAATAGAGAGGAGTAGGAGCAGGTAAATACAAACAGACAGGAAGAGACAGGTGCAGGCTAGGGACAGTTGGACACGGAGAATGGACAGAGACGATAGCACATAGACAGAGATTTTTAAGTGAAAGAAGAAAGAAGGAAGAACATATTATTTAATATAATTGTTAAATTAATATATTTTTTAAATTTTTAGTTTCAAAATTCAATATTGTGAACCCATGGAACATTGAAATTGGTTAGATTAAGGTGTAGGTAAGAATTTTCTGTGTGCTGAAATCCAAATTGCTATCCTTGTTTGTGTGAACCCACGAACCCTGGAATTTTAAAATTATATTGGGAGAATAAAGGGTGAGTTAATTTTTTTTATATTACAAATTGATTTTCATAACATTATTTTTTTTAAATTCTATAACAAATAAGATTTTTCATATCAGTATATTTCTAGATCTTAGTAAGGCGTTTGATACAGTTGATCATCATTTGCTATTACAATGTGTAGAAGACATAGGAATAAGAGGAAACTATTTATCTTTGTTTAAAAGTTACCTAATAGACAGCAGACTGTAAAAGTGAATGGGGAAACTAGTAGTCGAAAGATAATTAAGTATGGAGTACCTTAAGGCAGAACCCATACTGTTCAATGTAAATATTAATGGCCTGTTTTCTACTGGTAGCAAAGGTAATGTTTTAGTATTTGCAGATGTTACTGATATTTTTATAATGCTGAGAATTGGAATGAATTTAAAACTAGAGTAGAAAAAATTTCATTAAAATAAAAGGTTGGTTTGACTTTGTCTCTCACTTTAAATCTAGAAAAACCTAAATACTTACCATTTAGCCACACTATTAGAGGTCTTCCTTTAATCAACTTAATGTATAATTTAATGGATACCCCTATGTGCTTCAGCAGGTATCTGAAATTAAATATATTGGAATGTATGTAGATAGTCATTTGAAATGGGAATTCTATATAAACTATACTATAAAAAAACTTCAAAGTATTCTATACAAATTCAAATATTTAAAACTAATAACTTTTTACTATGCTCTCGCAGAAAGCCATTTTAGTTATGGTATTATAGTTTGGAGTAGTGCTTTAAGGTATCATATACAATCACTTGAAATATTACAAAAAAGATTTTTGAAAGTAATTTTTTCTCGAGAAAGACTATCCTAGTGATCTTCTATTCTTAGAAAGTAAAATAATGGACCTTAGGCAGTTTTTTTTCATTGTGTGACTCAAACATTTCACTTCAAATCGAAAAACTCTAATGTACCCAATCACGAGTACAATACACGTAATAAAAATTTATAATCAATTGCATGAAAGAACAAAAATAGTTATAAAATCAAATATAAAAAAGTTAGAAAACTTATGTATGAAATACCTAGGAAACAAATTAATGAACTTATAGAATCTAAGGTACTCACCCTAAATTTGTTATAGTTTTATTATATGCTACGTATGACCCTATTATATATTTATCCCTTTATTAATTTTTATTTCTGTTAACTTCTATTTGTGTAAGGATTACTTTTTCTCTTTAATGTTTTTAGTAGTTAGGATAACATTTATTGTAAATTCTGTTTTCTGTTATTATTTTTCTCGAAACAAGTGGGTAACCACTTATCGAGTACCTTTATTCAATAAAAAATTGTATCTTAAATTGTATTTTAATTTGATTGGTTGAATAAATTATTATTATTATAATATGGAAGACAATAATGTGCAACTCCTGTTTTAATCACGATTTTAGTATGAGACAAATAAAACTCAAAATCTATTTATCTCATCGAAGATGACAACATTTAAGAAGTTGTATTCCTTTCTAAGCTTACCATTTTAATATTTCAATTGAAAATGGAATATTATGTTACTTGAAATAGAAGGCGAACTTTATTGTTGAGCTTATATTTTTGCCGCAGACAAAGCGATAACCCATGATGTGCAAAATTGGTTATTTTTATTAAATTGTTAACAGTTGGTAGCTCTAGAACTTAATCGCAAAAGATTTGTGACTCAATCAATTTTTCAAATTAATCCGAAAATTACCTTAATAAATATATTGGTTTATAAAATGTGGGTACGTACTCATTTTTTTACAGAGGTTCGTTAGGTCGTGATATCAAGAGTAGGAACTACACCGTTAATGGCTACGTAGCAAATCTTAAGGTAATATCCATGTTTATGTTTTTATTAGGTATTATTGTTAAACCCCAATAGGCCACATATATTTATTTAAAGATTGTGTAGATTATGAATTAGTTACACTTTTACTACTAGATCACTTAAATCGTGCTAGTATTCTGAGTAAGGGTTAAGTAGTTTTAAAAGTAAGTCTACATATTTGTCAAGACAAAATTTGTGCAAAATTGGTGTTATACCAGATTTCTGGCTTCATTGGAAAAGTAATAAACTGATTGTTTTTTGAATGATCATTTTTTATAATTTATACGCATATTTTTAAGACGTTATCACTATTCAATATATGAAGTCATAAATATGGATCTAAACTTAATATTATTAACTGTAGACCAGTTACCTTAATATCAAAATTTTCTAAAATTTATACGAGAACAGAAAGAACAAAAAACTAACAAGTTTTCTAAAAAAAATAATATCCCATCACAGAAACAGTTCGGTTTCAGAAAGTTCAAGTCAACAGAAAAAACATTTACAAAAACTTTGATACTGCTTGTCGTGAAATAGTTTTAAATGAACTAGATAGTAGCGATGTAAGAGAAAGCGTTTTAGAATTATTGATAGGACCTTACTCATCGCACTCAGAAAGTAAGATTTATCAGTAAATTCAAGAAAGTGACTTTTGGAGTACCTCAAGAAACTTTGTGGGAGACATTTTTATTTAATAAGTAAGAGATATAATTACTAAAGTTAAACACAAGGGGTTATGTCATTGTATTTATATTGGGAAGGACTGAAATATAATAAAACGAAATTTACAGGAAGAAAACATGTTTCAAGTACAATAAGTTCTTGACTTAACGTGAAGACAAAATATATTATAAAAGAAAACACTGAATATATTTATTGCATAACTAATATAAATTGTTTTAATCAATACCATTTTCTTCATAACTGGACTCTGATTCAGATTCATCGGTACTTGGCGTTGTACCTAAATAAATATTATTTAGTTCTAGATCAGAAAAATCTACTAATTGCTTGTATTTTATCCAATCGGAAACAATTATGTTTTTACTATCTGTTACGGTTTTAATTTTACACCTATAAATAAAGCTTTAGAACAATAATTTAAATATAAATTTAATAAAATATAAAATGTACCTCATATTCAAAATCAAATATAGTTTGTAAATTAAAATTATTTATTATTATAAAACCATATTTATATCTCTGATGGCCATTTGCACCGACGATGTTATCCAGGCTTAGTAGTTAAGTGTCGCTTAAACATCGTGAGTATTTGCACCGTTATTAAACTACGTATTAAGCTCGCTTCTTCATCATCATCATCACATCTGAATTAGGGCGTGGTTCAAAGCCCACTTGTACTGAAGCTCTAGGCTTATTGTACCCCTCACAGTTTCTATCCCATCAGATTGATTTTCTTGATGAATTCAAGAATATGTCTGATGGGCGCTTTCGCGATTTCTTCAGGTTCCGAATATTGTACCTCGAAGTACCATTCCCGTTCCCATTTAAGGTTCCGGCAGTGGTATGTGAATAGGAGTTTCGTCCTCCTCTTCACATATTCTGCATAGGGAGTCATCAGATATCCCTAAGAGATTTAGGTATCTTCTAAGGCCGCAGTGTCCCGTAAGGACGGCCTTGAGTTCGCTTCTGCTAAGGTTTAGCAGTTGATGTTATCTGCTCGTGGATGGCCCCTCTATGAATCTTTTGGACTGTCCAAGTCCAGGAAGTTCCATCCAGAGCCTATGGTGTTCTCTTTTTATTTGTTCCTTTAACACCCATTTAACATGTTGGTATGAGATACCACATGTGGGTTCTGGTCCAATAGGAGTTTTTTCCGCTCCTTTCCTTGCTAGGAGGTCTGCTTTCTCGTTTCCAAACCCTCCCTCATGTCCTGGCACCCATTCAAGGGTAACCTTGTTATGTTCTGCTAGAGCCTGGAGGGATTGTTGGCAATCAAATATTGATTTAGATTGTACTTCTACCCTTTTTAGTGCTTTAAGGGCTGCCTAACTGTCTGTCATGATAACGATTCTCTTATCTCTAAGAGAGTCATTTAGCATGACTTTGGCGCAGGCATTTATTGCTGTTACTTCAGCCTGGAAGACTGTTGTCAGTGACCCCCGGTTCAAACTAATTGTCCTCCCTGAGTTCACATGGTAGATCCCAGCTCCTGTGCTGTTTTTCATTTTCGAACCGTCTGTATACCAGATTGATTCGTTGTTTTTCCCTTTTTTTCCGGCTTTTGGCCCTTTCTGATATTTGAATATCAAAAGGTTTCCTGAAGTCGTGAGTAATGGGCGTTCTATCCGATGGCATTCTTAGTACCGGATTTTGTTTTAATTTCTCTAATATCATTGTGTGGTGTCGTTTTCTCGAAAGTTCCCATCCAAATCCATTAGTAAACAGCCTGTATGCCGCCGCCATAGCCTCCTTCTCTACCACAAGGTGTAGTGGAGAAAGACCTAGCAGTAGCCCATTGCTGCTGTGGGCGTAGTTCTAAATGCCCCTGTTATTATTAGGCAGGCTAGTATTTGTACCTTGTCTAATTTTCTGTTAGCTGTTATGCTTTTAGTCTTGTGCCACCATATGACTGATGAGTAAGTTATGACCGGTACTACAACCATAGTGTAAAGCCAGTGCATCATACTTGGTTTAAGCTCCCATGCGTTCCCTACCATCCGTCTACAGGCCCGTAGTATTTTTATAGCTTTTTCTGTTGTTTTTTCTATATGGCTACAGAGTGGTTCCAAGATATTTAACATCCTTTGCCATTTTTAGATGTTGTCCCCACATATAAAGCTCCTTTATTCCTTGAAGGTTCCTTTTTCTTGTGAATGCAACAACAGAGGTTTTTGTCGGGTTTGTGGACAGTCCCTCTTTTAGGCACCATCTTTCGACGATATTTAGTGTCCGCTGCATCCTTTCGGATACAACAGTACCAAATTTACCGTTTACTACGATGCTTATGTCGTCTGCAAATGCTTGCGTGTTTAAGTTTTCTCTCTCTAACTCCCATAAGAGGTCATCAATCACCAAGGTCCACATAAGAGGAGATAGCACTCCTCCCTGCGGGCATCCCTTGTTAACTGAGACCTCTCTTGTTGTGTTAAGGAGATTACTGGTAATGGTCCTATGATTAAGCATGAACTCTACCCACTTCGTAATGCAGTGGGCTACTCCACGCCTTTGCATATATCCCAGTATTGAATTGTATGAAGCCGAGTCAAAGGCTCCTTCTATATCTAGGAATACTCCTAGTGCTATTTTTTTGCTTTCCAATGCTTGTTCAGCCCGTTGAGTTAGCCTCCAATGTTTTTAGGAAAAATGACGTTAGGCTGATTGGTCTGAAAGATTTGGTCTCCTCGTAGGACGCTTTCCCGGGTTTGGGAATGAAGACCACTCTTGCACACCTCCAGCTTTGTGGAACATATCCGAGGGCTATGCTAGCTCGGAATAGTTTACACAGTGGTCCCTCCAGTACTTCCTGGCCCTTTTGTAGAAGTGCCGGGATTATACCATCAGATCCAGCTGTTTTGTATGGTTGAAAGGAATTTATCGCCCACACAAGTTTTGTTCTGTTTACTATTGAGTTTGCAAGAGACCAGTTTGTTTTTGAGGCCCTAGAAATTAGTGCCTCAGTACTCCTGTTTTCTTGGTCAAGAATAATCTTACATCCAGGAAAGTGTGACTTTAGTAGTAAATCTAAGATCTTCTCCTCTGTTTTTGTAGGTTCTCCTTGTTGATTTTTCAGAGATCCCATGCATCCTTGCTTATCTCTATGTAGAGTTTACCTGAGTCTGGCACATTCTGGAAGGCTTTCAATGCCTTCACAGAATTTCTTCCAGGAAATTTCTTTGGCTTTCCTAATGGCATAGCCATATTCTCTCCGGTACGCCTTATAGGCTACCCAGTTCCCCGACCTTTTAGACAGGTTGAAGAGTTTACGAACTTCTGCTCTTTTTTTGGAAAGGTCTCGATTCCACCATACAGCGTCTCGATCCTCTTTCCTAATTTTTAAAGGACAGTTTCTTTTAAATGTGTTGGTTAGGGTTCGTGTCAGAAACTCTGAAATAAACTCAACTTCCACTGAATTCTTTGGTATCGGAGGACAGTCCTCCAGTCCCTGTTTGAGTTCTTCCTTGAAAGCTCTCCAGTTGCAGGTCCTAGGATTACGATATGTCTTCTCACCCGAGGTTTTAGTACCCATCTCAAACAGGATATGTCTATGGTCGGAAAGTGATGCTTCTGGTGAGACGTGCCACTTCCCCACCAATGAACATGCCCGTTTTGTACCTAGGGTTATATCAATTACCTCCCTTCGCACAGATGATATGAAGGTTGGTTCATTTCCAACGTTTGCAACTTCTAGTTTATTGGATGCAATAAATTCCAGAAGAGCTTCTCCTCGGTTATTAATGTCAGTGCTTCCCCACACTATATGGTGAGCATTGGCATCACACCCTAGAAGAAGTTCGATTTTGTTTTTTTCACAATGACTAACCAGTTCTCTCACCTCCTTGGCGGGGGGAGCCCAGGTTGGTCATATCGTAGATATACGGATCCAACAATCAGATTAGTTCCTCCGTCTAGCTTTAGGGATATTGTCACTAGGTTATTTGTATAAAATTCCCATAGTGGAAACACTTTCAAGCTTTTATTTGCAATAATGCAGGTTCTTGGGTGTCCAGACGCTGAATAAATCAGGTCATAGTCCCCTGATATATGCGACCCTCTAATTTGCCCCTTGTATATAAGTGGTTCTTGGACTAGAGCAAGATCAATGTCTTGTTTTATTATTATAAGCTCGCTTAGTTTAAGCGGTCAAATTTGGAGATTAAACTACCGAATGCGGTTGATTAACGGGTTGTATAACCTTAAACTTCTCAAATATTGAATTGAGGTGTCAACAGTATTAATCTGCAGTTTTAAATTCATTTTTCTTTCTATTGAAAGTATGGAAGATATATTTGACATTTATAATGACGATTTAGACATCTTGGAGATAATCGACTATAGATTTCCGAGAAGGATTAATAGAAGACTAAATTATTTTAAGGAAATGTAAAATATGACGTTTTTCAAAAGATTTCGCCTTTTAAAATAGACAGTTTTGCACTTATTGTAGCAAATAAAAAATAATTTAGAATATCCTGACGACCGGTAAAGAATAAAAGATACTATTTAATTATTATTAACATAACATAATAGTGTAAGTTCAATAAATCAGTTACTTTGTTGTTTACGATTTTACTCAAGTTCCGGGCATTTGAGTTTTATGAAAATAGATGTTGCAACAGCAAGTAGAATTATTGTAAGAAAGGTATCCAGAGAAATTACGTCACTTTACCCCCAATACATTCGAATGCTAGAGGAAAGACATTTAATTACTGAACAGGCTAAATTTCATAATATGCACAGGTTTCCTAGGATAATTGGTATAGTGGATGGTAACCATATAAGAATTAATTCACCAGGTAATAATCTATCATGGCATAAAAATATTTTGATAAGTTCATTATGTTTTTTGTTGTTTAACTGTTATACGTTTTCTTTATTTGCTTTGTTATTTTAGGTGGTTAAGACGCCGAAGTATATCGAAATCGAAAAGGATATTTTTCTTTAAATGCACAAGTAATGGCTATTGCTGGCTTAAACTTTATAGATGCGGTAGCACTGACCAGGATCAGCACATGATTCGACTATCTTTGCAAACAGTCGTATTCAAGTTCGTTTTGAAAATAATGAGTTTGAAAATTATCTTATACTCGGTAAGCATAAATTTGTATTATTTTATTTGCCTGGTATATATGAAAATAAACCATACCTACAAAAAGTTATTTAATGACTACAATAGAAATACCCCATTATCGTGGAGAACAGCAATATAACGATGCCTTAACTAGAACAAGAAATTTTGTTGAGCGAACAATTGGCATCTGGAAAAGAAGGTATCCTGTAAGTGCTTATGGGCAAACATATACACTATAATGAGTATGATAGTTGCCACGGCAGTGCTGCACAACTTGACAAGAAACATGAATGAACCAGGACCACCTTTTCCTTATGAATTTTCTGAACAAGAGTTAAACTATTTAATAGATGCAGGACATATTGAACTGCCTTATCAACAAAATCCTACTGTTGCACATGCTTAACTGGAAATTATTATTTTGCTAACTTGTTGTAACTGATAATTTAATTAAAAAACACTGAACACAAAATATTTATTTTTATATTGTATTCCATAAAATTAGAATGAATGAACAAACAAAAACTTACAATGTGAGCCACAGTTTTGGATAACAAACAAAAATAAAAGACTTCCTATAACTACCAAAAATATGTTCACAAATGTTAATTTTCTTTTACATTACATGGCTTCCTTTTCAACAGTATATCTAATTTCAAAGTTTCCTTAGGAAGCTCGTGCTCTTCTCTTTCAAATTCTATGCTATTCTTTAATTTAGCTTTTTCATATTTGCTTCTTTACGATTTTCTAATAGAACAGAATATTTTTCTGCAACATCTGATGTTGTCAAAGCTTTCACATGTACAGCCAGACGCCGACGAGTTTTACTAATTTTTCTTCTGCGACTAGACACACACTTAATTTCTGTTGGTTTACTTGTACCAGCAGAATCATGGGGCTTTATGCTACAGGTGGTATTGGTAGTACATACATCACTTTTCTGGTTCCTATTTGTCTATATTTTTATAAGCTGACTGTCAGTTTATGTGTGTTTACCTGGACTAGCAGAATTATGGGGCTCCCTGCAACAGGTAGTGTTGATAGTATACAAATCCCTGTGCTGGTTTTTATTTATCTGTATGTTTCTTATCTCTAATTCTTTATCTTCATTTATATTTTTTCCATCCACTTCATAGATGTATTCATTGTCGGCATTGTTAGTTAAGACCTAAAATAGAAGCAGTTTATATTTTTATGAAAAAACAAAACTCCTCAAAAGCTTACCTCTATGGCATCCCCGTCAAATGGGTTATTTAATTATGAACTGTTTTTTCATTAATTATAGATAATATTAGTTCATCAGAGGGATCAATGTACTGCTTTGGAGGAGGGCCTCCTCCGGTGCGATATACCTCCATCCTTCCATCTGCCTTTTGTTTTCTTATAATCATATTTTGGTTCTCATAACACTTTTTTAGAAATTTTACAGATCTCTCCACTAAACCTGGGCATTGGGCATTAAACTCTATCGCAATTTTCGCCCAAGTCGCCTCTTTTTCTTTTTAGGACACTCCGTCTGTTTGCTTATTTTCAACGATTTTTTTGTACTTGTAGACAATATTTAATAAATATTGTTTTTCCATATTAGTATAATTTGCAGCTCTTTGTCTTTTTTTATCCATTTTATTAAAAAAAAAAAACGGCAAGAAGTAACAAATTAACAAATAACTAATTTGAAAATATTCGTGACAATGACAAATCAATTCAAAGGACGATAAGCGACAAGTAAAAAATTAAAAAAATTCCCTAAATAATTCCATTAATACCAAACTGCATCTTTGCCTAACTAAAGCAAGTCATACACGAAACGGTGCAAAATATATTTTTTTAAGCGTGCTTAAAAGTTAAACCGGACTTAGGAAAGCGCGCTTAATCCATAAGTCGGTGCAAAGCTTTGAATATATGTATTTAAAGCTTTAACTTTGTTTTTATTTACCAGAGGTTTGTTCCAACATAAAGCAAATCAGTTTGCGTACTGTCTGGATTCTGCGCAGTCTAGAATTCGTGTTCCAACAAACTAGACTCAAAACTGTACAAAAATATAGTGTTCCAACACAACCTAAACTAATCACAAACTGATTTATGTACTGTCAAATCAGTTCCTGGGTCTGAATAGGAACGAATTATCAAGACATGCGAAAAGCCGCAATAAATTGAACATTTCGTGATTGTAATTATATTATTTGTATCTATTATCTCTGACAGTTCTGATTTGTATTTGCTAATCGAGTTTAGTCTTCATGGTTTTTGTTTATTATCATTTATTTTATTTTGCGGTTTATTATTGTAATAGCACGTATGTTAAATTTAAAAAATGTGTTCCAACATAATCGAGTTCCGAGGTGAATCCCAATCCCCGACCAATACCTGACAAGTTGTCAATTACTAGTCGTCGACAGATTGTCAACAATAAGTTTTGGACTGGTTTATGTATTGTTCCAAGATCGTTGTTGGAACAAACCTCAGAAGTCATTTATTTCGACAGTTTGTTTGACATTTATTTATCATAAAACTATGTAGGGTAGAGGAAAGGAGAACAATCTCTGTATACAAAAAGTGACCCTCAAAATGTATACAATTAAGATATGGCGCTTCTGTGCCCAGGGGACGTCGACAGTCGATAATTCAGATCACACAATGACACCAATGATGTATATAGTAATAAATATTGCTCAACCATAAAAAACTAAAAACTACACCGTGAAAAGTGACTGATCGTAGAAGAGTAAGTGTTCTGTGATTGTACATAAATTTTGACAATACACGACAATAGTCAAATTTTATTGAAAAATAATAATATAAACAATAAATAATTCTTATGAATGAGCAATCTATATGATTATATAGCATTGGATTTTGTCCCCTGGCTACACGAGCGGCATTTTAATTGTATACATTTTGGTGGCCACTTTTTAATATAAAGATCCATATAAGATTGTCCTCCTTTTTTCTACCCTCCATACATAAAACTATTAATTACTTCTTCTTTCTTCCCTAAAAATTAATCAGGTCGTCCACCTTAGAATTTATAGAAATCCCTGGTACTTACCTAATATTTGCCACTTATCTATTTAAAAGTTTTTGCCTTTTTTATCTTTTTCTTTTGGGCTTTTGGAATTGAAGCATGTGCTTTTAATCCCGATTTTTCGGATTTTCGCCTGTAATATTAAAGAGAAAGTTAATAATTAAGCATTCAGGAGAATCTAACTTACCAGAGGATTTTGTTGATCTTCTCTTCGGTAAGTACAAACTCCTTGATTTCTATTTTCATTTATATTTCATATGGTTTATTTCTTCTCTTAGGCCTTTTTTATTATTTTTTTTTTGTTCAAATCTTTTTTATCAATTTTAATTTGACTAGCTACGTCTGTTACACTTCCTAAAATGGAGCTCCCTTACATTGAAGAACGATCCTCTGGATGTCGACCTATCGTAGACAGTTTGACAGTCCCTTCGTTCAGTACCCGGAACCTCTACCTAGCTTGATTTTCTTCTCACATGTGGCAGCTGGATACCTCATTAATGGATTGCAGTACGAAGAATGGCTCACCGACAGGAGGTGAAATTACGGTATGAGAAATATGAATTGATAATAACCATATTTCTCAAAGACAGTTTTATGTGACCTGTTGGAGAGTTAGTTCCACATGCATCTGGTGAAATTAGCAGATAAGGACGGTACCAGAAATATGGTATTAAATGAGATTCTCAATTAGATTACTATACTTAAATATTAGATTACTCTACTTAAGTCCAATCTATAATACTATCACATAAATATCATGAATCCTAAGAAACATGGTATCCCTGGTTTTTTGGATAGGCATGCTTTTTTTATATTTAAAACACGACCCCACGCGTGCGCATCCACAGGTAATAGCTAGTCTTAAATAAAGCTGCGCCTCACCTACCCACTTGCATAATATAAAGTAGACGAGAATAACCAAAAATGCGTGTTTTTGGATTACCAAAATTTAGTCCAAAAAAATTAATTAATGTCAATTAAAAATTAAAATTTTAACAATAATCAAGATAATGTATTTTAAAATTTCACCACCAAAACTTTTGTAAGATTTAAAAAACGGGAATATTTTATTTTTCTAGTAATTGAAAAGTTCTAATCCTTCAAGAAAATTTATACCTGTATGTATATTCTAAATATGTTTTTTTTTTCTGTATACGTAAATAGCAGCTTGATGATACAAAATTTATGCCGTTCTCTTCCTTTGGCAACCTACATAATTATAATTTTTTGTGTTTAAGATTTGTTCATCATTAGCAAACGAGTAGAATTTTTGCAACTATGTTTGATCGCCGTTGAAGAGTTACCGGAGCAAAATACAAGCAATTATTTTTATTTATCAACACAATCAAACCTTTTGTTCATCATTTTGAACATCAGAGAAAAGGGCGAAAGCGATAGGGTCTGGGTTGTACCGCATCTACGACAGGGACGGTCTTCAAAACCCACGTCGAAAGTGTTTTTTTTTTTTTATTATTTGTAAGACATATTAAAACGGTAATTAAAGGATGCAAATAAATATGTGTAAGTCTTTTCTATAAAGTTTTTGATACACATTTTTGATATATTTGTAGGTATTTTTTAACTAATGTTTTGAAGATAAAATCTTGAAGTAGGTCGATTTTTAAAATTTTTGGTGTAACAACTTTACCTTTCAGGTCATCCTCCTCTCAAATTTTTAAATAAATAAGAAACCTGTACCGTAAGATGCTTAAAAGATTACACGGAATACGATGCAGGGTAGATTTTTCTCTCAAGTATTTTGCCATCCTCATTTCACTATATTAAGTATATTTAAAAAAGAATAAACAAAAATTCAATGAAAAATATAAAATATTTATTTAAAAGAATATTTAACAGAAAATCTTGCGGATTATTTGTTAAAATAAATAAAAAAACAAATAATATATAAAAATATGAAAACAAATCAAGTCTATTCTTTCGTATTGTGAAATTTTTCACACACAATTTGTTTTTTGGAGTGCAAAACAAACAAAACAATTTTACTGGCAGCATATTTGATTGCATTTTCTATCTTTTTTTTTTTTTTCGATCGCCTAAATAAGAGCGCGTACGAAAAGGCTACTCCAGCTGTAAAATCTGCACAAATCAAGCGATCACGTCACCAATACGTGAACCGTACATGCACAAAATGTGTCTAAAAAGAATACCTTGAAATACAAACGTGCCCCATGTTGCATTATATTTTTTATACAAATAATAATAAGTAGTATTTATTAAATCATTGAAAAATATAGTAAGAAGGTGCTAATTGACAATAAATTAAATCAGCAAAGCAGAAAATTTAAATTTTACCAAATATTCTAAAAATTATAAGTGTGTGGTGCGTTTTTAAGGCGTATCGTACGACGAAGGAAAATATCTTTAACCCCCTCGAGAATCTGGGGATCTATGTGTCCCACGCAATTTCAAAAAATTCTAATAGCATCTATTGCTCCTGAGAATTCATGTAAATTACATCTATCCAAAGTTTGAAGTGAAAAAATGTCAAGAGGAGAGTCAGATTTCCAAGTTTTAAATGAAGGTATTGTAAGTACCAGATGACAAGATAGTAAACATGTGCTGCTAATGTCATGGTACATCTACTGGACTTACTGGAACAAAACTCCGAAGTGGTGAACATGCTGAGATTGAGTGTTCCGAAGCAAGTATCTTCTACAACAAATTCATGGGGGCAGTGGATCTGCCGGATCAAAAAGTATCTACCTATGACTATGACCGCAAATCCACCAAATGGTGGCAAAAAATTGTTATAAATTGGTAATGTCTGATGTTGTTAATTCATGGATAATACACAACGATATAAATAAGCAGTATAACAGTTTATGGAGTTTTTTAGTTCCATTGGCTTAACAACTACTCGAACAAGGAAGATCAAGACCGAAAGTAAAGAGACACTTGAGAGGTCGCTCTGGAAGATCTTCTAAACGTCAGAAAGTAATGGTTAATATCGGGGACCATTTGTCAAAGCAAGGTGCAAGTATAAGGCGATATTACCGCTGCTATCTCTTCAAGAAGGAAACCAGAACCAAAACCATTTGTGTTGCATGCAACTATACTTAGTGTAAGACGTGTTTTCTACCACATCATTCTTGATTTTCTATGCTATACTTTGTAACTGTTTCAATAAACCATATCTTAAACTTGATTTAGACTAATGGGACACATTGTTCCCACAAAAAACCTTACTAAGATACAGTTGTCCCATGTCCTTGGAAAGGACTCAAGGATACGAAAAAAATGTACATAATTTTTATTACTATTAGAAGCCTATTTATGCTATTTTCATGTTTAAAAACCTTTGGATAGCAGCAGAACGATTTACGTCCTGAAAGGGTTAAATAACTTTATAATTTAGAGCTTGTGTTCAAACTAGAAATTCTTCATTTATGTTGAAGTAGACCTAGATTTTAAAAAACTCTTTAAAAATTCAATTTCACCGCGTCGCGTAGAATCCATTTATACTGAGGTAATTTTTGTTCTACTCTACTCACTGTAGACTGAGAAAAATGACAGTTTGGATACTTATTGCAGTTTCTATATACTTTATTATATGTTCTTGTTTTATCACTAACTTTAGTTGATATTGATTTTTTAATTATGTGGACTCTGAAACATTTTTTTTCTAACTACGGCGTTCAAACACTGATGCTGCTGAGCACGCTATCTAAAAATATCAAAGCAGTTAAGACTAATAATTATATTATATTATTTTTTAAAGATTTCTTATGTGTGGATATAAGGCATTTTTAATATATGACTTCCTAATGAAGTTATATATGCAATGAGGTGTCTCAAGTTGGGTCATTACTTTTAAGAAATATGCGTAGTGGCATGTACGGGAGTGAGGGTGAGTGACACGCATCCCAACGGGTTTTCAGGATTTTTTGCAATAGTTCTATATTTTTTAAAAAATTATCCGGTATTTCTGTAATTTTCAAATGCTTTGATCTATACAAGTTATAAAATTAATTTTAAAAAAATATTCCGACAAATCTCAATTTGTCGGAATATTTATTTCTCAAACCTCCTCGTTTTTAGAAGTAGGATTAAAAATTTTAAAATCATGCAGATGCCTTTTAAAATTGATAATTTTGATTGCCTCATAGGTCAGATCCTGACCAATTGTATATGGAACTATCCCTAATAGTCCAGGATCCGTAAGTAGGGTCGACCTTCACCCATCTGTTTAATGGATAAAACTTATTTTTTATTAAATAAAATATGTTTTTAAATATACCGCAAATGGGTTGCCTAAAAAAATATGGTCACGGCCATTTTCTGTGTACAAATAAAGAAAGTATAAAAATCATGATAAAAGTTGTTTGTGATTATTATTATTTTGTTCCTACACATGATTTTCCTAAAATGAACCTAATTTGAGATATTTGAGGAAAAGTGCAAATTTCGAATTTTGAAGACCTCAAAAACGTATGAAGAGAAAAACATCAAATTTTAAACTTAAGCTTTAATCCATCCTGCAGTGAGCTGATTAAAGTTTGGGCATAGTTGAAGCATCTGGGGGTGTCGTTTTTTTTACTTAAAAAAAAAAAAATAGTCTGGACCGTATTTTCTTAGGCAACCCGTTTGCGGTATATTTATAAATATATTTTATGTAATAAAAATAATTTTTCATCCATTAAACAGATGGGTAAAGGTCGACCTTACTTCGGATCTTAGACTATAAGGTATCCCCTTTCTAACAAAACAATATCATAGAAATCGGACAACATACTAAAGAATATTTGCTGGACATACATAAAAAAAAATATTTCGACGAATTGAGAAAAACATTCGCCAATCGACCAAGTACATAGATTCACAGATACCGTCGACAATTTCTAGAACAAAAAATGCTCTATTGTCTATTTTGATGTAGCTTAGGCTTTCGACAAAGTTTGGCACTAAGACCTGAATCAAAAACTGAACCTGTCACATCAATGCTCATAATTATTAAAATCCTATTTATCAGAAAGGTAGTTCAGAATTAAACAAAAAGAAGCATAGTTTCACAAGAGAGCAATGAGGACAGGAGAACCTCAAGGTAGGTTCATTACTGTACTGTAACATTTTAAAATTCCAGTTAAAAATGTTATTTTAATTGTGTGACATCCTGTATAAATAGTATTCGATTAATTTAAATTCAATTATTGCCGTACGCAATATTCCTAAAAAAGGAAAATTTCATGAAGTGGGAGACAGTAATTTCATTTTATCGATATTATCTCCTAGTATCTGCTAGTATTTGCTAGTGTTTGGCTGTACAAGTGAAAACGAATAAGAGCAGTTAAAAGTAAAAAGTTAGAACTAGAACAAGAAAAACGAGATATGGTGTTCGTGCCCGAGTATCAGAATTATGGAAAATACGAGATTTGGTTTTCGTTCCTGAGTAGCAGAATTATAGTTCGACTGCATCCTATGGAAGTTGCCACCCAAAACAAAGTATTAACTAATAGTGGCTTATTTTATTATTGGAGATATAAAAGTTAATTTATCAGCTTAAATTTAATATTTACTTGTTCCTGAACATTTTCATTTTTTACTGAATAAACTAATTCATTTTTATAAATATATATGTTGAATCTTATTTTTTTAAAGGTTACAACAATTCTCTTTTGCCTAAATTTGATATAAGTTTTAATTAATTTTCTTTTGATTTATCACGCATGAGTTTATAATTCTAACTAGCTTTCTAAAAATAAAAAAAGAGAATTATTGGCGCCCACTCTTCCAGAAAACTATTATCCCCAAAGGTGTCCATTGGAAAAGCCGAATTCACGACTGAGAAAACTATATGGTCAATGTGCTCATTTCTTTTTAAGTTGATTAAAGGTAAGTAATGTTAAATTTCTATGAGCTAGTCAAAATTTCTTATAAGTGTTTTGAAATTGACATTTTAATGCAAAGTAACGCCGACATATTACAAATTAGCGCTCCAACGTGTCGACATATTGTACTATACTTATGATATACCAAAGATATTTCCAATCTTGAGCCTAATACTATCGCAATATTTGCTTATGATATTGCAACCCTGCCTGTTGGAAAAAATAACGTAGACTTTAATAAAAATTTTAAAAATCTAGAAAACCAGATTAACACCTGGGCAAAATGATGGCGAATAAAATTTAATTAAATGAAGGCAAATCTGTCCATATCAACTTTAGCAACAAAGAAAATAAATATAATATTATTGACATTCCTTTTGCCAATACATCAAAATATCTGGGAATGACACTTGATGATAGACTTCGCTGTAAATTTCATATTAAAAAGAAACGCTAAAAGATTGTAATAAAATACGAAAGAATGTATTGGTTGCTATTATAAAACTCCAAATTATCCACATACAATAAACTGCTCCTTTACAGGCAGATTTTATTGATATGGATGTATGGTATCCAGCTTTGGAGCTGTGCCAGTAAAAGTAACATCCAACGTTTTCAGTATAAAGTATTAAGGAACATCTTTGATACACCCTGATACTGTCGCAATATTGATCATCATAAAAATCTTAAAGTGGAGACTGTTGAAATATACAATAAAAATATTTGCTCCAACATGGGAACGTTGAGGTTATCCGGCTCCTAAACAATGCAAGTCTAATAAGAAGACTCAAGAGAATCAAGAGCCTTTTAAGTTGGTCTAGTGATGTTAGATAAAAGAAGAGTAAAGTGCCGTATTCTGTTAGATTTTAAGGTACACTAGTGTGTAGAATTTTAGTTTATGAAGTGTTTCATTTATAGATGAGTTAGGTAAGAATAAAACTGCTAATTGATCTTAATAATGGTAAATGCTTTACTTAATGCATTTATTTAAAAAAAAATGTCCTGATGCCTCCAACTGCGAGAATATTAAGTGTACCCTTTTTATTTTTAAAATTGTTTTAATTTTTTTTTCCGCCTAATGATAGTTATAAGTTTCTTTCTGTTTATTTTGTAGCTGGCTATATGATTAGTAATTTTTGCAAAAAAAATCATCTTTATTGGCATGGCAGTGCTTTTATTTGATGTTATATAAGAAAAAGATATCACCGACAAGAAAAAATATATTTAATGGAATTGGAATTTAGATAACGTTTTTTATGTTATAAACATCTTCAGGGTGTAATCTCTTTGGCACAAAACGTGAAGCCGGCGCTGGACCGTATCTCGATTGAAAATTCTTTTAATTTAGCTTTCTGCTTGTTTAAAGAAAACCCTTTTTTCCTCTGCCTGCGTTTTATTTAATTTGTCATTTTATTGTACTGGCCATTCGGCGGAGACGTGCGCTCAGATATCGCGAATTTTTTAATTGCCAAGGACTGAGATAACAAAATCAAAATGTTAATTAACAATCTGGGTGTGCTCTCTAGTTAAAATTAAAGAAAAATACTCAGCCTCTGAATATTTCATTACAACAGACATCATTTTTATTTTATTTGTTTGGCATACAAACGAAAGGCAAGTCAGTGGCAGCGAAATTAGCAAAAAGGACAATTTTTCATCCTTAAGGCAATAAACTACTTGATTCTATAAAAAAGTACACACACATAAACACGCCATCAAATGAATAAACAAAATTTTGTTTTTTAAATTAAATAATTTTTTTAATGATGTACTTTTAGCTGGTATATCCTGCAATTTTCTTGACTTTCGGTTTCTTAAACAATAAAATGTTTTAGCAGCAGGTTGTCTTCAACAGATTGAGATAAAGCTTAACTATAGACTCTAGGAAATTTAAGACAACTTAACTGTATCCAAAATCATCTAGTTAAGTCGGTATAAGGCCAAGTCTACACTATGCGAAAATACGTATGCCTATAACTAACGGACTTATCTCACAACTGTCAACAAGCACTAGTGAACTGTCAGTTTTGTTTTTACATTTTGTAATATTTTATATTCCCAGGGCATATTTTTAACGATTTTATAGTTTCTAGAATGTTTTTTAGCGAATTTTGTTAGTTGTAAGTCTAAACATTACTACTTAATGTTTATTAACCTTAAAATATACATTTGGAGAAGTTCCACGTCCTACGTAAGTAAATAAAAAACATGGGCAGTACACGTATATTGTAGAATATAATTAGTAATTTTTCACGCAGGTTTTCTACAAACTCTAAAGCAATGAAAAATTGGATTCAAAACCTAAAATTAAGAACGGTTACAGTTAATAAAATTAACAAAAACACTCAAATATATTAAAAACATTTTTTAAATTATGATATTGTTATAAAATCTTTCGGGAAAGACGAATATAAAACTGAAAGTAATTTCTATTTTATTCAATTCTCAACTTGAATCGTCGTCAAGTAAGTTATAATATTATTATTCAATACAATACCTACAAATTATTCATACATATTAAACTTAGAGTTTAAAAATTATTGCTATATTGTATATCCTCCTTGACAAAGTAAAATAAATCTTAGTTTTTCCTGGAAAGAAATTTTTTTATGAAAATATGTACTACTCCAAAGGACCAAAGAGTTTCTTGTATCTTCTAAAAAATAGCAATGAAATAAATTGTACTTAATTATATTGTAAATATTTCATAATTTTTTTTAAGTTTAATTTTCTTTCTACTGAATGTAGTGAAAGTTGAGATTTATAATTGTAATTTTCACATACTGGATGAGAAAATTAAAGTTGTTCTACTGACGTTGTTCCACCGACATTGCTCCAGAAGCTACAACTGGAGGTTATTCAATTTATAAAGAAGACATCTATAAAAAAGTCTAAATTTAGAGAAAAAATACTAGGTAAATTTAAAAATGCCGGTTTGTAGAAAATATTTATGGCACATATCATTTTGGAGATTATCAAAAGATTTAAAATTCCAAAAACTTTAAAAACATGTTGAAAGTTTATTAATGAGAAGTTTGTTAATCTAGAACAAGTCAGAGAGGGTTATTCTCTAATTTTCAGCCGAAAACACATATTAATGAAAGCGCCAAGCGGACTTCTCAACAAAACTCAATCAGCAAAACGACCAACATGCGATTATGGTATTCTCTAATGCTAGGCGATTTTGCTATTTGTAAGTGATTTTAATTTTTGTTGTAAGCTATCATAATTAAAAATCGTAAATGCTGATTGGTCCAAATATCTAAGGTTAAGATTTGAATGTCATTTTGACATTAAAATAATAAACTTTATTAGAATATATTGAGGCACATTCCAGAATTATAAGGTATTAAAAACATAATAAACAGCATATATTTGCTGATATTTTAACATTCAAGTCATATTATTTAGGACCAAATTTTAATGTTTGACTTATCTATATCCGAAAATAGTAGCCTTAAATGTAAAAACTTGAAGCGCAAACAGCAAAAAGCTATTCATTTATAAATTTAGTTTTTTCAAATACGTACAGCACAGTAAGCAGAGAATACCAAAGCATTTGTGCTTTACACTTTTGTTATTGTTTGTCACGTTTCTAGAGATTCTGAATAATTCAGCGAAGTAGAAGAAGGTTTCAATTTTTTTTTTTTTTTTTTTTTTTTTTTGATTTATTATTGGTAATCTTAAGTATTTTACATTTTCTAGGACATTTTATTTTCCTATTTCCCTGCTATAGGAGTTATCCTCCTTTTCAGGGTGGTCTGCCCTGATTACAAAGTAACCTAGCTAGCTAATTTCCTAATAGTTGTGCGCGTGTGTGGGACCTGTGTGGCAGGTTGTGTTCCCCAAGAATATCGCCAATTTTGCTATTTCCAACCCCATATATGGACAAGTCCAAGTATGAGGTGGGGAATATGATTTAGGAAAACCACAAAACCTAAACCACGATATTGTACATAGTTTTGAGATTTTCTAATTAAGTAATTGGGAAGGGTTTATCTTATGCTCAGTGGGGCTGATTCCAGCAGATCCTGGAGTTCAGCGGTGAGGGGGAGGTCTTGGGCGTCGGTGAGGAGTTTTAGATTAGGCTGTGGCATTTTTCTTTTCGGTTTAAAATTAAAAAATTTTATTTGTAATTACCACTATCAATACTTTTATATTGTAGTTTTTAATTAATTTTATATTGGATTTTCATATTTAATTCTTGAAGTGTTTTTAATTATTATATCCTTTGTTTAAACAGTTTTAAATAAAGTATTATTGAGTTTTGTATATGAAAAATAATTATTGCACATAAGTTGTACTTAGTTTACAAGCAAAACAGACCTATATTTTGATCGATTGTCAAGTTACGCGGCACCCATTTAGCACTAAGCCTTTTCATATCTAAATATTGACGTAATATGCAATATACGCGGTTGTATTAAATGCCTCTTTTGTTATCTTTTTTAACTTTACTCAGCGATCATTCATGACGATTTCAAGGACTTTTTGGAAAATTGTTTTTTATCGGTAGCTATTTTTGGTCTGCCGTAACGTGGTGCATCCTTTATGTTTACTCTACTGCCTTTAAAATTTACCACCCAGTTTGCAACTTTTGCATACGAAGGACAAGACTACCCCTACTTGGTAAACATCCAAGTCTTTTAAAAAGGAATGCTTTATCAGAGCTACGAAATTCGTTTTTATTTTTAATTAGAAAAATGTAAGAATTGATAAAAATTTTACAGCATTTATATTAACAATGATGCTTTAAAAACAACTGATCAGCATGCGCATCTAGCGCCACCTTTTTGTTCATTCTAAAAATATTCCAAGCAGGGACGGTATCTCCATTATTTATTTATTTATTTTATTTTATTTATTTATTCTTACATTCAACGGCCAAGGCCTATTACAGAATGCGCACTTAACATTAATAAACATATATTTGTAAATAATACAATAAAAGCAAAACAAATTTTTAAGTAAAACTATAAATGAGATTGTATGAGTAATCTGAAAAAAACTCCAGTGGAGAAAAAAGGTTACTCACACATATCGCATGCGAAACAACTAATATATAAAGATGAAATTAGATACAAAAACATAAAAAACTTAATTACACTAAATTACATTACACTAAATATTTTAATTAGGAATATATGGATATAAATCAGAAATAAAGTTTTTTAATCTTTGAGATGGTAGTACAAAATAGATCAATTTCTTTACTCGAGTCATTAACCGTGGACAGCATATGGTACAATGGAGACTGACATAATAAGTTTGTTCTGGGAGTGGGAAGAATGAATGTGCAGCTGTACCTGGAATTAATTCTTGGAACTAGGAAGTTAAGCTGAGCACATAAAGCCGGGCATTTAATTAAATGGTGTACTATTTTAAAAATGAAAATAATTGAAGATATAATTCTTCGTTGAAATAAGCTCTGCATTCCAAACATTGTTAAAAGCTGGTCTTGTGGGTATCCCCTCTCAGGGTAAGTTCCATGAAAATAATAATGAAGACTCTTAAGGAAACGTCGCTGAACCTTTTCTAAAGTTAAAACGTGCACATTATAATTAGGGGACCATATTATTGAGGCATATTCAAGCTTGGATCTAACAAGGGCACAGAATAACAATTTGCACGTATCTAGATTATTAAAATCTTTGATAGATCGTAGAATGGAACCTAGAACTTTATAACAAGATGCGACAGTTATGGCCAAATGATTAACAAATGTAAGTTTTGAATCGAAGACAACACCGAGGTCCTTAATCGTGTCAGGTTGTAACGGTTTTAATCGAACGTTATGCCTTATCGCCTATTTCTGTCTCAAAACTAGCAGAGAATTAACTTATAATCTAGAAATTACCTTGAATATGCTCCTGTCGTAAAACTTCATTAGATTTTCGAGAAAACACAGCTTTGTTCAGGTGGGATTTAGCGTAACTGGTGTAAATGTTCCTTCTTGGGGCTCACATAATTTTTACAAGGTTACACTTAATTTCACTATGGTTTTCAGCAGTAGTTTTCACTCTTAAAATATTGTTTACAATAACCTCTGTATTTTGTTGATTTTATTCAGGGGGAGTTTAGCGTAGCTGGGGTGAATGTTCCTCCTTAGGGCTCACATAATTTTTACAAGGTTGCACTGAAATTCACTATGATTCTCAATAAAACTGTTTACTTGTAGAGGTGTTGTTTACAATGTTTTTGTTATTTTGTAGGTTAAAACTGATGTCGGATGTCATTTAATTTCATGAATTATGCCTGTCGCATTTCGAGATGTCTATCTTTGTTCGATAAGTGATTCTTAGGTAATACCTCTCTCTCTCTGCTTGACGGAGGACAAGGGACGTCATATGTCTGATTTCGATTCATACGCCAGTGATTCATGAACTAAGGAGTGCTCGTTTAAGCGGTGGTTGCTTTTCATGGGCATATTTTTGGGTTTTCTTATTGGTCGAGCAGTGTTAACAGAGCTGTCAGCCTGAATGCGAATGGTCGTATTCTAGTAGTTGAAGGAGGTCATTGGTCGCACAGTATAACCAACAATAATTTCTAGAGATCGGACAGTGGCGATTGGTTTAAATGGATTTTCTTTGAAATGATTCTGCGCAGTCGAGGTTTTATGCTAGGGGGCGAAGAACGGCGTAATTTGTAACACGTGGCAGCTTCGTCTTTTTTTTCCAACAAGGAATGTTAATGGAGGTGTTGAACTGAAAATTCGCTAAGAGACTTTTTACTTTTTTATGTGATTTTGTATATCATCCCGCGTGGGGAGTCTAGTAAAAGTGTCTCTATTTTATGGGAAGCATTGATGGTACGTTTTGAAGTTGGTTAACGCGAAGTTAGACCGGTATTTTTTATGTGATTGTGTGCCGGCTTTCCCATCTCATCTTGAGGAGTATTGAATATTGAAGTTCAACCCATCCGTCGTCCTGTAGCAGTTTGATGGTTGGAGACCGATCGTAATTGGGTTATATATTGAAGGGAGAATTGGTCTTTAAGAAGTTCTACGCAGATTTCATTTCCTGTTTGATTCGAAGTTACACCCTCCGGAACAGAGGTTGGTTTTATTATTTTTGTTTTATTTGATAAATTGTAAATATTGCTACCCACTCATTTTAATAACAGATTCTTTCAGATTTTAAGGGGGTTGAATATGGGGAACAGGTTATACTGTATAGTTTTACTGGTTCATTTTTTTTATTGGGCACTTTTGATGCTTTGCTTGAATAGTCTTTACTTGGGCAATAATTTCAACCCTCTGGGAGGTTCAATTAATTCACATTAATTTTCAAGAGATAAAGGGGCGGGATCAATTTAGGTTATCAGATTGTAATTAGGATTGTACATTTTAGGGTGCTTGGTACCGGTGTTGCTTGGTACTGGTGTTGCTTGGTACCGGTGTTGCCTGCTACTGTTGCTGGGCACAGTGCAGCTGTATGGTAGTGAAGATACTGCCTAATACTAGCGTTTTCCTGACTGGTATTGATTATGTACTTCCTCTTTAACGAAGAACAGCCATTTTGGGGTTCGAACACCTCATCTACTTTTCTAGAACATCAGAGATTTGGTATCATAGGACTACATGCCACAGGCGGCAACGCTAGCCTTGAGTAGCACGGATCAGGAGATAAGTGGAAATTATGCATTTATTTTTCTATCATTTCGGTTATAATTTGGGGTTTATTATTTAGTCTACCACTGATACGTATATGTATACAGTTTTCTTTATGAATTTATTTGATTAAATAACGTTGTGTTCATATGCTATTAAAGGCCCTCATTGCCTATGTTTCATGGTTAGTTCATATATCATAATTCATAGTGTTTTATAATAAGAGTATGTTTCACATTGTTTAGTGAAACAAATACTATTTTAGTTTATAAGTATTTTGGATATGAACTTCTGTAATATACAGAAATTACAGGATTTTTAATATTAAATGAAGTTAACCTTTTCTATGAGTTGCGCTTGATATGTCTTTCGCCTTGGATCCAACGCTAATGACCGTGGGGTATTGAGAAGTAATACTATTGATTTTATTGGGGATTTTAATGGGGTACTGACAAGTAATATTATTGATTTTATTAAGATTCAATGAACTAACCCTGTCTAATTTCTGTACACTGCGCTAAAATATTGTAAATACTGGTATAAATTTGGGGTTATGATTAGCCCTCAGGTATGTAAGTAAAAACCTAGTCTTTCTAGCATATGAATTGTGTTTGAAGTCGCTAATAGCGCACTAATTGTAAAGGGGTCATTAACTAAGGGGAAACTATCTTCCAATTAGGAAATAAACAAGGTTTGAGTTAAGGTTGTCTTTTATTTTCCTATTTATTTGGTAGGTTTAAAAGTAGGACTTTTCTGATTTGTAGTGGCTTGGTATAGTAGATCTACCTGGCGTCCAATTTAACAGAACAGCTAAAATAATTTATTTTTCCCTGATTACGAAGTAATCACCCACTCCCTTCTCCACTTGAGTGAACCGGAGCCACAAGGTTGACATCAGGGACAACTGAACTTAAAGTAACGTTTTGGGGGTTACATTTTGGCTTCCGAACGTGGGGCCTGTGAAAAAATTAAGGGTTATAGAAAAGGTTAGATTAATAGTTGATTTGATACTTTTTTGGGTTTTGTGCATAAAGTCGCAAATTTGAGTAAAATATTTTTATTGCTAGTAATTTAAATTAAAATTTGTTTAAAAAAAAAAAGACAACCTACAGCTTACATCTTAGGGACGGTAATAGGGATACTTGTGTTGGGATAAAATAATTGTTTTTTTTCTCACACTTTAGGTAGGGTATTCATATTACTTATGTGAGGTTGGGATAGTGTCGCTATCTATTTTGACTTAATTTCTTTTTAGGACCGGAAACTGAAATTTGAACCATTTGTATTTATGACTAAATTTTGAAATTATTTAAATTTTTCTGATATATGAACTGATAATATTTTTTATTGAATTTATTGTTTATATGAACCTATAGTTTTTTTTTTTGGTATATGAGTATATCCCAAAGATACGTGTGTAGAGGTAGACAAGTACTATATTTGGATGATAAGGTATTGAAACCAAGTAAATTTTTGGATATTGAATTTTGTCGGTCTTATTTTTTTTTATTTTACTACTAGGAGATTAGTAACATTTTTCAAAATGGCTCGTAGACTGATTATTAATCGTCTTGATAAGGATGAATTGACTTATGAGTTAACTTTTCGGGGCATTAGTTTAGGGAGTTGTGATGAGATGAGGCACAGGCTGTCCTCAGCGATTCAATTGGAACGTGATGGCGATAGTCTACATTATCCAGATTATCCATTTTCTTTTGAGGAGGATGAAACAGCAGTAAAGAAGTCACTACAAGACGTTATGAAATTAGTTGATAATCTGACAGGAAATAGGACGTCCAGTGATGCCACGAAGATTCAAAACAAGTTCACTTTTCTGTTGAATCGTTTGGATAGGATGACAGCCACAAGCGTTGTGGAGAGTACAAGGAAAGCTGATTTAACTGCCATGACTTTATCTGCGATGAATAAGTTTAACACTAAATTAAATGACATTGACATTACAAATCGTCCAGTACCGGTGAGCCTCACTCATTTGCAAGCTAGAACGTTTGATCCACCTGCTAGTTCTTCGATAGTTGAGGATATTTCTTTTACACAGGGTGCTCATAAGATAGTACCACCTCACAAATGGGATTTAAAGAAGTTTTCAGGAGATAGTAAGGGCATGTCTGTTACGGCTTTCTTTGAACGAGTTGAAGAGCTGAGAGTAGCTCGAAATGTTCCAAAAGCTATGTTGTTAGACACAGGGGTAGACCTTTTTGCTGATAAGGCCTATCAGTTTTATAAAGATTGTAGGACTCGATTGTCATCTTGGGATGAACTAGTTGAAGAATTTCGAACGGAGTATCTTACAGCTCATCATTTAGACGCATTGTTTGAGGAGTTACAGAAGCGTACTCAACATCCATCAGAGTCAATAGGGGTTTATTTAGCGGTAATGACTAGTTACTTCAATCGTTTGCGTTGTTCGATGTCGGAAGATGCTAAATTAAAGGTCATTATGCGGAATTTGCACCCATTTTATTTGGATCGGTTACGAGATCCACCTCCATCCACCATTGCGGAGTTACGAGAACAATGCAGAAAAATGGAAGACAGAAGAGATCTTATTAACAACTATGTCGAACCGTCAACTCGAAGGGCTGGAATCATGGAAAGGGATTTGGCTTATGTCGGTGATGAGGAAGATTCTCGAATTTCTGAAGTTGCGTCTACTCAGGCAGTTCCGTCTCCAAATAGTAGGTCTGTTGTTTGTTTCCGTTGTAAACAGCCAGGTCATCGGGCGATAGGTTGTGCTTTACCTAGGCCCATAAAATGTTTTAAATGCCAGCGTGAAGGATTTACAGTTCGAAACTGCCCCAACTGCAATAAGGGAAACGACGGCCGTCGATCTTAATTGGTCGTGGAAGATCGGCGGGAGATATGGACGACTCGACTAGGCACCTACAACCAATCTTAGACTATATTTTAGAACATGTAGAAGGGGATGAACGACCCTTTTTAAAAGTTGATGTGCTGGGGATTCGTTTAATGGGTTTGTTAGATTCGGGTGCTTCTGCCACTATTATAGGGAATAAGGGTTGGTCGTTAATAAGGAAATTGGACATTATTTTGGACACTTCAAGTAAAACCAGTTGTCGGGTGGCAAATGGACAAGTCTGTCAGAGTATTGGTGTCTGTGAGCTACCATTTCTTGTAAGAGGTAGGTTGAAGTTGATTAAGGTACTAGTAGTACCAGATATACCTCATACACTAATTCTGGGCACAAATTTTTGGAGAGCAATGGGAATTGTTCCTGATCTTCGCCACAATGAGTGGTACTTTTCCAAAGAAACGTATCACCTGAATACTGTTGAGCACCTAAGAAGTCAGACTGTGTTAACCGACATGGAGGATATCCGATTAAAGGCAGTGATTGCCAGAAATCGATCTGAAATGGGAGAAGCCTTAGGATGCACTGATATGGCTGAGCATGTCATTGTGACACAATCTTCGCCAATCAAACAGAGATATTACCCAGTGTCGCCCGTAATCCAACAACATATTAATAAGGAACTTGATGAAATGCTCGCTAAAGGCGTAGTTGAAAGGTCTCACAGTGGTTGGTCGTCGCCTCTTTTATTAGTCAAGAAGAAGGATGGGAGTTATCGTTGTTGTGTTGACTATAGGAAGCTTAATGCGGTGACGGAGAGGGATGGATATCCACTGCCATATGTCTCTAACACATTAGATAAATTAAGGGATGCACACTACCTTTCGTCTCTTGACATTAAGTCTGCTTACTGGCAGGTACCTGTAGCAGAAACATCTAGACCTTATACAGCTTTTACTGTACCAGGAAGAGGGTTATTCCAATTTCGGCGAATGCCTTTCGGATTGCATAATGCACCTGCTACTTGGCAGCGTTTGATTGACAATGTTTTGGGTTCAGAACTGGAACCTCATGTCTTTGTATATTTAGATGATGTAGTAATCGTTACGCAGACTTTTGAGAAGCATTTGGCCGTTTTAGAAGAAGTATTTAAGAGGTTGAAGAAGGCCAAGCTTACCGTAAGTTGGGATAAATGTCAATTCTGCAAGCCAGAGATGAAATATTTAGGCTATGTTGTTGATCGCAATGGTCTTCATGTAGATCCCGATAAGGTATCTGCAATGTTGAAGCTTCTAGCACCAACAAATGTCAAGGAAGTCAGAATGATTTTGGGTACTTTCTCTTGGTATCGGAGGTTTATACCCGATTTCTCCACGCTTATTTCGCCTATGTCAGCATTATTGAGGAAAGGACGTAAGTTCGTATGGACAGATGAATGTGATGCTGCTTTTCAGAAAATTAAGGAATACTTGGTGTCCGCACCAGTTTTAAACTGTCCTGATTATGGATTACCTTTCGAAGTTCACACTGATGCATCTGGATATGGATTAGGCGCAGTGTTGGTACAGAAGAAAGATGGCGAAGACAGAGTCCTTAGTTACCTAAGCCGATCTTTATCTAAACAGGAAAGGAATTACACTACCACGGAGCGCGAATGTCTCGCAGTCCTTTGGGCCATCGAGAAACTTCGACCTTATTTGGAGGGCGTACGCTTTACAGTTTATACAGATCATTGGTCTTTAGTATGGTTACATAATCTCAAAGATGTAAATGGACGTTTGGCTCGATGGGCATTAAAATTGCAACAGTACGACTTCGTCGTCGTACATAGAAAAGGAAAAGATCACGTGGTTCCGGACGCGTTGTCGAGAGCAGTTCCTGTATTAGATTCTTGTGAGGTTCGCGAAGTGAATGTAGGTATTCACGACAGATGGTATAGCAGATTGTTTTCCAAGGTACTGAAACAACCGTTTAAGTTTGGGAATTTTCGCATTCATCAGGGGAAATTATATAAATATACTAATCCGAAATTCAAGGGTCTTGGAGACCCAGGAGATGATTGGAAATTGGTGATTCCTAAGGATGAACGCATCAGGCTTTTGCAGGAAGTTCATTTGGATCCTACATCTGGGCATTTGGGGGTGTATAAGACTTATAAGGGATTAGCAGAACGTTATTTTTGGCCTAAGATGAAATTTGATGTGTCTCGTTTCGTGAGAACTTGTAAAGAATGTGTTACTTATAAACCAGACTTACAAAGGCCTGCTGGACTCATGGTGTCTCAGCCCAAAGTACGTCAACCTTTTGAGATGATTTCTACGGATTTAATGGGACCACTTCCTAGGTCATTGAGAGGAAATCAGTATATTCTAGTTGTCACGGATTACTTCACTAAGTACTCGTTATTATTTCCATTAAGGGATGCCAAAACGGCGAAACTGGTAAAGCTCATTGAAGACGAAGTTTTTCTTGTTTATGGAGTACCAAGGTTGTTACTTTGTGACAACGGTCCCCAATACACCTCTAAAGCGTTTAAGAAGTTGACTGATAGTTACCATGTCACCATACGGTATAATTCAAATTATCATCCACAAGCGAATCCAACAGAACGGGTGAATCGTACTATCAAGTCCATGCTTGCAATATACGCTTCTGACAATCATCGTACTTGGGATGTGAATTTGTGTAAGATAGCTTGCGCTTTACGAACCGCTGTGCATGAGACGACTCAGTACGCACCATATTTCATGAATTTTGGACGTCGCATGAAGCTCTCTGGTAAGGATTATAACGAGGATCTTTCTGAATCAGGAGGTAATGTGGATTACGAGACTCGTCCTGCTGTTTTTAAGGAGTTATTTTTAGAAGTTCAAGAACGAATACGAAGAGCAGCGGCGAAGAACAAGAAACGGTATGATCTGCGAAGAAGACATGAAGAGTTCTTACCGCATCAGTTGGTCTGGCGGAAGAATTATCCTTTGTCAGATAAGGCTCGTTATTTCACTAGTAAATTAGCACCGAGGTATGTAGGACCATTTTACATTAAGAAGAGACTATCGCCATGGACGTATGCGTTGATGGATGAACATGGTAAGGATAAAGGTGTATGGAGTGCCAAGGATTTAAAGTCAGTTAGGGATGGTGTTTCGTATGTTTCGTAAACTGTTAGCTCTGTGAGTTCGGGCTCTAGGAATAGGCTCACGCGGGTATAACCAACGCTGTGGTAGAAGTCCACAAATTGGCCACTTCCTGACTAGGAAATCTTTGCCTATTAGAGGGACTCACCCTCACTGGGGTGCGACAATAGTTGGAATATCCCGGTTCCAAACCAAGGTTCCTTGGACGGGAGGGCATTCATAAGGGGGGTCGTGTTCGGTGGCGGTAGGGCTACGGCCGGCTATAGCTTTGTCGATTGGGGCACACTGGGCACGACTACTATGTCCCTCTCAACTCCATTGCAACTGGAGACGCCAGCACTTTGTCGCAGTGGTATAGGTGAGAAGACTCCCGCACAGGCGTCAGGGTTCTTTTGTACCGACCTTCTGTCGTTTCAGGTCATGGGCCTTCTCTCATGCTAGTGAATTGGTGGTCACTAGATTTTTGTCTAACTAATATCTGTTTTTCTTTTTGTTCCACCAGTGACTGTTCGATTTTCCTAGGTGGTTCGGGGGTGTCTGGGCGAGAGCCGCTGCCTGCTGGGAATCCGGAGTGGGAGGTACAGAGGTTCCTACGGCGCAGCAACTAACATCATGCAGCGAAAACGGAACGCTCTGCCGGGTTCTCTGGGAGTCGGTGGACGGTTCAGGTGGCTCTGGGCTAGGTGGGGGAATCGGTCAGCCATGTGACCTTACTGGTATGAAAGGGGAAGTTTTATTAGTTTTAAGGTAATTGTAATTTAAGGGTACTGGGGTTTTTCAATTTGATTTCGCTCTTATAGTTGTAAGTTTTTAGAGGATATCTCTCTGGGATTACTAGGTATGTATCAGAGTGTAAACTGGGTTTTTACTTTATTTAGGATATGGAGGGAAATATTTTCAGTCAGCTAGCGCTGATGAAAATTTACTGTGGTAAATTTTCTTGAAGCAGGGGAGGAATGTAACGGTTTTAATCGAACGTTATGCCTTATCGCCTATTTCTGTCTCAAAACTAGCAGAGAATTAACTTATAATCTAGAAATTACCTTGAATATGCTCCTGTCGTAAAACTTCATTAGATTTTCGAGAAAACACAGCTTTGTTCAGGTGGGATTTAGCGTAACTGGTGTAAATGTTCCTTCTTGGGGCTCACATAATTTTTACAAGGTTACACTTAATTTCACTATGGTTTTCAGCAGTAGTTTTCACTCTTAAAATATTGTTTACAATAACCTCTGTATTTTGTTGATTTTATTCAGGGGGAGTTTAGCGTAGCTGGGGTGAATGTTCCTCCTTAGGGCTCACATAATTTTTACAAGGTTGCACTGAAATTCACTATGATTCTCAATAAAACTGTTTACTTGTAGAGGTGTTGTTTACAATGTTTTTGTTATTTTGTAGGTTAAAACTGATGTCGGATGTCATTTAATTTCATGAATTATGCCTGTCGCATTTCGAGATGTCTATCTTTGTTCGATAAGTGATTCTTAGGTAATACCTCTCTCTCTCTGCTTGACGGAGGACAAGGGACGTCATATGTCTGATTTCGATTCATACGCCAGTGATTCATGAACTAAGGAGTGCTCGTTTAAGCGGTGGTTGCTTTTCATGGGCATATTTTTGGGTTTTCTTATTGGTCGAGCAGTGTTAACAGAGCTGTCAGCCTGAATGCGAATGGTCGTATTCTAGTAGTTGAAGGAGGTCATTGGTCGCACAGTATAACCAACAATAATTTCTAGAGATCGGACAGTGGCGATTGGTTTAAATGGATTTTCTTTGAAATGATTCTGCGCAGTCGAGGTTTTATGCTAGGGGGCGAAGAACGGCGTAATTTGTAACACGTGGCAGCTTCGTCTTTTTTTTCCAACAAGGAATGTTAATGGAGGTGTTGAACTGAAAATTCGCTAAGAGACTTTTTACTTTTTTATGTGATTTTGTATATCATCCCGCGTGGGGAGTCTAGTAAAAGTGTCTCTATTTTATGGGAAGCATTGATGGTACGTTTTGAAGTTGGTTAACGCGAAGTTAGACCGGTATTTTTTATGTGATTGTGTGCCGGCTTTCCCATCTCATCTTGAGGAGTATTGAATATTGAAGTTCAACCCATCCGTCGTCCTGTAGCAGTTTGATGGTTGGAGACCGATCGTAATTGGGTTATATATTGAAGGGAGAATTGGTCTTTAAGAAGTTCTACGCAGATTTCATTTCCTGTTTGATTCGAAGTTACACCCTCCGGAACAGAGGTTGGTTTTATTATTTTTGTTTTATTTGATAAATTGTAAATATTGCTACCCACTCATTTTAATAACAGATTCTTTCAGATTTTAAGGGGGTTGAATATGGGGAACAGGTTATACTGTATAGTTTTACTGGTTCATTTTTTTTATTGGGCACTTTTGATGCTTTGCTTAAATAGTCTTTACTTGGGCAATAATTTCAACCCTCTGGGAGGTTCAATTAATTCACATTAATTTTCAAGAGATAAAGGGGCGGGATCAATTTAGGTTATCAGATTGTAATTAGGATTGTACATTTTAGGGTGCTTGGTACCGGTGTTGCTTGGTACTGGTGTTGCTTGGTACCGGTGTTGCCTGCTACTGTTGCTGGGCACAGTGCAGCTGTATGGTAGTGAAGATACTGCCTAATACTAGCGTTTTCCTGACTGGTATTGATTATGTACTTCCTCTTTAACGAAGAACAGCCATTTTGGGGTTCGAACACCTCATCTACTTTTCTAGAACATCAGAGATTTGGTATCATAGGACTACATGCCACAGGCGGCAACGCTAGCCTTGAGTAGCACGGATCAGGAGATAAGTGGAAATTATGCATTTATTTTTCTATCATTTCGGTTATAATTTGGGGTTTATTATTTAGTCTACCACTGATACGTATATGTATACAGTTTTCTTTATGAATTTATTTGATTAAATAACGTTGTGTTCATATGCTATTAAAGGCCCTCATTGCCTATGTTTCATGGTTAGTTCATATATCATAATTCATAGTGTTTTATAATAAGAGTATGTTTCACATTGTTTAGTGAAACAAATACTATTTTAGTTTATAAGTATTTTGGATATGAACTTCTGTAATATACAGAAATTACAGGATTTTTAATATTAAATGAAGTTAACCTTTTCTATGAGTTGCGCTTGATATGTCTTTCGCCTTGGATCCAACGCTAATGACCGTGGGGTATTGAGAAGTAATACTATTGATTTTATTGGGGATTTTAATGGGGTACTGACAAGTAATATTATTGATTTTATTAAGATTCAATGAACTAACCCTGTCTAATTTCTGTACACTGCGCTAAAATATTGTAAATACTGGTATAAATTTGGGGTTATGATTAGCCCTCAGGTATGTAAGTAAAAACCTAGTCTTTCTAGCATATGAATTGTGTTTGAAGTCGCTAATAGCGCACTAATTGTAAAGGGGTCATTAACTAAGGGGAAACTATCTTCCAATTAGGAAATAAACAAGGTTTGAGTTAAGGTTGTCTTTTATTTTCCTATTTATTTGGTAGGTTTAAAAGTAGGACTTTTCTGATTTGTAGTGGCTTGGTATAGTAGATCTACCTGGCGTCCAATTTAACAGAACAGCTAAAATAATTTATTTTTCCCTGATTACGAAGTAATCACCCACTCCCTTCTCCACTTGAGTGAACCGGAGCCACAAGGTTGACATCAGGGACAACTGAACTTAAAGTAACGTTTTGGGGGTTACAAGGTCTCTGGAGGACGACACCTCCTATATTGTAATCGTATCTTATGCAGTCACTCTTTCGCGTATATGACATTACGTTGGATTTTGCAGGATTTAACATGAGCTTATTATTTATACACCAGTTTTGAATTTTGTTTATATCGGTTTGCATTACGATACAGTCATTGTTGTTATTAATCATTGAAATAAGCTTCAAGTCATCAGCGTAGAGTAAATATTGTACATTAGTTCATTTGTGCATTGAACACCCAGTTACATTTCATAAAAATACATTATTTTAAAATAATAACATAAAAATAATAATTCAATTTTAATAAGTTTATTGTTTTTATACATGTTAATATCTATTTTTGGGTACGCCACTGCGCTCTGGCTAATCGTATTTTCGTGGCGCGCTTTTATTAGTGAGCCCGCGGAGTAAGTAGTGATGCCGCGAGACGAGAGTTTCTCGTCTCTCGTCTCGTCTTGTTTCGTCTCGAAAAGACAAAGTATTTTCGTTTTTAGTTCACGACTAATCTGGGCCACTTATTACTTTAAATTTCAACTGTAAAACGACTGTGTCAGACGGACAGACAGAGAGACATAAGTGTTTTTTATTGCCAAATTTGGGTACTAATGCGCAAATTACTTAAAAGATTCTTTGTTTTGTCTTACAAATTTTACCGTTTTTTTAAGTTTTGTCTTTTTCAAATTTAAATTTGATTGTTTTATCACGAGAGAAACGAGACGAGACGAGACGAGACGAGACGAGACGAGACGAGACGAGACGAGACGAGACGAGACGAGACGAGACGAGACGAGACGAGACGAGACGAGACGAGACGAGACGAGACGAGACGAGACGAGACGAGACGAGACGAGACGAGACGAGACGAGACGAGACGAGACGAGACGAGACGAGACGAGACGAGACGAGACGAGACGAGACGAGACGAGACGAGACGAGACGAGACGAGACGAGACGAGACGAGACGAGACGAGACGAGACGAGACGAGACGAGACGAGACGAGACGAGACGAGACGAGACGAGACGAGACGAGACGAGACGAGACGAGACGAGACGAGACGAGACGAGACGAGACGAGACGAGACGAGACGAGACGAGACGAGACGAGACGAGACGAGACGAGACGAGACGAGACGAGACGAGACGAGACGAGACGAGACGAGACGAGACGAGACGAGACGAGACGAGACGAGACGAGACGAGACGAGACGAGACGAGACGAGACGAGACGAGACGAGACGAGACGAGACGAGACGAGACGAGACGAGACGAGACGAGACGAGACGAGACGAGACGAGACGAGACGAGACGAGACGAGACGAGACGAGACGAGACGAGACGAGACGAGACGAGACGAGACGAGACGAGACGAGACGAGACGAGACGAGACGAGACGAGACGAGACGAGACGAGACGAGACGAGACGAGACGAGACGAGACGAGACGAGACGAGACGAGAGAAAGGCTCTCTCGAGCGAGAGAAGCGCTTTCTTGTCGAGACGAGAGAACAGTTTTCTCTCGCCCTACGAGACGAGACGAGATAGGCCACTCTCTCGTCTCGTCTTGTCTCGCGGCATCACTAGGAGTGAGAAGCGTTCTTGAAAATCTTTAGCTAAAAAGACATATCACACGATAATAGATCCCTGAAACGAAGTGAAACAAGTATAAAATAACTTAAATCAGCCCAATTTGCGCAACGCACACCGTGACGTCACAAAGTAGGGCGGTGCATACCAATCTTTCAAATCTTAGATATAGAGAAGCAATTACGATACTAAACGTGTTTACAATTTTGTATTACTCTTTTACGACATATGTCAAACTCGAGCTAGTCAGTTTTGGTGATAATAAATGCCATTTTTTAAAATAGGGCGATTTAATTAATATAAAAACATTTTCATTCCATCAATCTCTAAATATAAAATCATTAACTTAAAATTAATCAAAATATGACTCAAAGAGTAATATCACAAAATAGTGTTCATGTTATGTTACTTCATTCTCTATGTTCAAACTCTAATCAAGCTGTCAAATTCTAAAAAACAACATAATATAAGAATTTTAATTCTGTATGTGTTTATTAAAAGCAAAATTTAAATAAAACTGCGACTTTAATAAATTGAAAGTATGTTTGTCAATTCAACGATTGTTACCGAAAAACGTCAGGTAAAAAAATACTTTTATTTTTGAGGTTATGCTGATTTCCAAATAACAGTTTTATTTTGTTTTTGTTCCAGAGTCTATAAAATATATCCAAGAATATATACAGAATATACCCAACTATGCATTGAGAAATTTTTTTTGTTCCCAACAAAAGACAAAGTTTTAAAAAAGTATGAAAATTTTATTATATATTTTATTAAGGGCCAGTCTTTTGACCAAGTTGAAAGTAACAAGTAACTACTTGCTGATTAAACTATAGGACTATTCTTTGTTAATCTCTCAAGTAAAGTTACATGTAACTTTACTCAGAGGTGAAAAGATCGACCATTAAACAAGGATAATTTCTTGACTATAGTACAATTTTATATTAATAAAGGTTTATTTTGTAGCTTGGCCCTTGACATACTTATAAACAGTGTCGACTGATATATTTTTTTTTTTTTTTTTTTTTTTTAATGGCACTGGATATAACCAAAAGGCCAGACTATTGTAGTAATCCATAAATCTTTAATTGTTTTATCCACTATTGTTACATGATTACATTATTATTATATTTTGACTTACAGCTATCAAAATACCTGAGTTTGTAATTAATTATAAAAAATGTCTATTTTTTTATTATTTGTTTTTTTGATTATTTTTTTTTGTATTATTTTTTTTTGTATTATTTTTTGTTTTTTTTTTTTTTTCATTTTTTCCTTGGTTTCATTTTTTTATTTTATCATTTATTTTATTTTTTCGTTTCAGGTTTACAATATTTTTAGGGTAGCTCAGCTACTTACAATCTTGTATTAGTTTTTTTAACAAATTCATACAATATTTTATAAACTTTAACATCGTTTAATGAAAGCAGAACATCAATGTTTATTGGTAGAGGTATACCAATATTAACTAATTCTAAGTACATTGTGTCAGTATCTAACGAATTTAGGACACACTCTAAAATTATATGATTGAGATCAGCAATTTCATCACAAATTAAACATAAATTATTATCTGATAGACCAAATTTTTCCTTGTAGGCAGGATGCATAGCATGATTACTTCTCATACGACAAATAACTCGGATAAAAGACCTATTTATTTCGTTTTTGAACCAGGGACACTTTGGAATATTAGGTTGAATGTTTTTGTATTTCTTCCCTTTTTCTTCTTTAGAATATGCATCTTGCCAAGTTTTAAACATTGATAATTTAGATTTAGCAATAAAATCTGATTTTGGAGTTTTAATATTTTTATTAGTTCCCGAAACAGTAGCCTTTTTTGCTAGTATATCCACTTTCTCATTGTTACTAATACCTACATGAGATTTTATCCACGCCAACGAAATTTCTTTATTTTGTTCCAAACATTGATAGTTAATCTTAAGAATTTCTGAGGCTATATAGTTGGTAGGACTGGTAACGTTCCATTTTGCAAAATATTCTACTGCACTCTTACTATCAGTAAATATAACATATTTAGATTTATTTTCCTGAAGACATACGTTAAAAGCTTCTTTTATAGCAACAAGTTCAGCATTGTATATTGACATTGTACTGGTTAAATGAAATTTCATAATTTTTGTTAGGATACAAAATTGCACATCCTAATTGGTTCCCAATTTTAGATCCGTCCGTATATATGTTTTCAAATGTATTCCATTTTGTTATTAAATCTTCTTTAAATGCGTTTTTAATCACTAGAGGGTTTTCATTCAGTAGATTTTTGTTTATATATGTTTTCAATGGCGTTGTTAAAGCTGAAAAATGTAAGGACCATAGTGGAATTGCATTTTGTTGATGGAGGTCTGGAATCATTTCAATGGTAGATAAAAAAGTCTCTACTAGTAAAGGAAGTTTTTTCTTTGACCAATACTTTCCAGTTAAACACAGAGAAGATAAATTGGATAAAAGAGGGAGAAGAACCGAATTTTTCGCCCTTTGATTTATTAAAAACTTTTCGGATAAAAATTTTCTTCTAAAATTGAGAGGAGGTTCTGTAGTTTCTGATTCTATTACATTAATTGGAGTACTTGGGAGAAAACCTATACTTAATCTAAGACATTTGTATTTTATTCTGTCCAATTTTTGCAAATGAGTATTTGATGCATCATTGTATAATATTGCACCATAGTCAAAAATTGATCTAATCAGCACCCTATAAAAAAGAATTGCTATGTTGGGGTCTGCACCCCAATTATATTTGGAAACAGTTTTTATTAAATTTACAGCATTTTCTGTTCTTTTTACAATATAATTAATATGTTCTTTCCAGTTTAGCTTCTTGTCCAATATGACACCCAAGAATTTATGACTACTTTTAAGTTGAAATTGACAATTTCCTAGTGAAGCAACATTTGAAAGTTGAGTTCTTTTCCTTGTAAAGCAAACTACCGCTGACTTGTTTTCTGAAATTGTTAGACCATTTTCAAACAACCATTTCTGTATGTCTTCTACACCTAATGATAGTTGATAAATACTAGAATCAATACTTTTATGCTGAGTATACAAAACAATATCATCAGCAAATTGAAGAATTTTTGTAGGAATAGATATATGTCGTTCCAAATCTTGAGTATAAATAAGGTATAGAAGTGGACTTAAAACGCTTCCTTGAGGAAGACCAAATGAAGTTTCTCTAGGTCCTATAAATTCATTATTTATTCTAATCAATAACTTTCGTCTTGTATATAGTTTATAAATATGTAAGGAGATTAAGTGAGGGATCCCCAATGATATCATTTTTTGAATCAGTATTTCTAGATTGACATTATCATAAGCTCCTTTAATATCTAAAAACACAGCAGTGGTAGAAATTTGTTGGGAAAATCCAATTTGTATGTCAGTTGTTATGGTTGCAATACTTTCTTGAGTAGACTTGTTTCTCCTGAAGCCAAATTGTGAGTTTGGAAACATATTATTGTGTTCCAACCAATGTTCCAGTCTAAGTTTGATCATTTTTTCATACGTTTTTAAAACACAAGATGATAGTGATATTGGTCTATATGAATCTGCATTAGTTGGAATTTTGTTTGGCTTGAGTATGGGTAAAATAATATAATCAGACCAAGATTCTGGAATGTCCAATTTCTTAGCCCATATTTTGTTTAAGATATTTAATAGTTGTTGTTTAGCAATCTTAGGGAGGTTACTTAGCATTGTATAATGAATATTATCTAAACCTGGAGACGAGTTCTTTGTTTTCATTAAGGCCAATTCTAATTCATTATAAGAGAATGGTGTTAATAAGTTTTTGGAGTTTTCGGTTGAAGTGGCTAGGGATTTATTTTCCAATTCTGAATCATTAGGAGGGCATGGAACAACGAATGGCGGGGCTAATTTCAAATGAAATTCTGGTATCCACTCGGCTGTTTCGATGTCTACTGGAGGAATCATTGAAGAATTTTGATTTTTTAATGAACGAACTTTTTGCCAAACTTCCTTAATAGGAGAATGTTGGTTCAGAGATAGACAATAATTTTTCCAACTTTCCCTTTTGACTTGTTTTATTGTCTTTTTTGCTATGGCATCTATTCTTTTGTATTCTATAATATTTGAGAGTGTTGGATTTGTCTGGAAGGTTATAAAAGCTTTTTTTCTGTTATCTATCACTTCATCACATTTTTGGTTCCACCAGAATTTATTTTTAGATGAAGAGTTACTTTTAATAAATTTTGGAATTGACTTTTCAGCAGCCGTATCTATGTTTTGAATAAATTCTTCATAATTAAGATTAATATTTCCGTGGAACAATTTTTGTGTTTCTAAATAAAACGAATTCCAATTAGCCCTCTTTAAATTCCATTTTCTGGTAGTCTGAGTAATTATATTTTTAGGAGTGATTGAGATTGAAGTAAGAGTGGGAAGGTGATTCGAACCATATAAGTCATTTAGAGTTTCCCATTTCAGAAGATGTCTAATTTCTAGAGAACTGATTGTCAAATCAATAGCTGAAGGTATGGTGTGTAGATTTCCCAAAAACGTTGGTGATCCGTCATTTATAAAACTAAGATTATTTTGGTCTAAAGCTTCTAACAAAATTTTACCATATGTATCAGTCGATGGACCTCCCCAAGCTATGTTATGAGAATTTAGATCTCCTGTTATTATACATGGTCTAGGAATTGATTCAAAGAATGAACACCACTCTTGTAATGAAATTTTAGTTTTTGGTGGTATATATAAGGATACAATTGTAATTTTAATATTGCCAAATTTTAATAAAATTGATTTTTGATTAACATTCGCTAAGTAGTATTTAATGGGAATTTCATCATAAAATATGTTGGATTTAACTAAAATCGCTGTTCCTCCTCCAAGACGATCCACACGATCGTCTCTTAAGATATTGTAATTTTTAAATTTGTAGATTATTTGAGGTTTAAAATACGTTTCAGAAATACAAGCAATATCAATTTTTTGTTCATTTAGTAGGTACATAAGGTTTTCTTTATTTGAAACAGCTGATCTACAATTCCACTGACACAATATAATATTACCAGTACTAGCCATCGAATTCAAGAGTCTTTCCTATAGAACTTGACAAATTTTGTTTAATTACATTTAAAATAGTAGATTCTTGAATTTCGAAATTTGTACTTTTAATAATTTCAATAGTAGATAAAACAACTTGTAAAATAATTTGGAACATATTATCACTTGTCAATTTTTCCTCTATATTTGATGAACTTAATGTAGATTTATATTTAGGAGAAGAAAGGATTCCTCCTTGACTTTTTGGAATATTAGTATTAGATATAATTTCTTTGTGAGCTGAAGAAATAGGGTTAGAGTTAATAATACGGGGTCTTTTATTAGTTTTCGGTGAATGTATAGGTTGTGAGAATGATCTGAATTTAGAAGTGTGAGGAAAAGTTGAATGAGAGATAAGATTGGATACGATATTGACTGGTGAAGGAGCTGTGCTGGCAACTGAGTTTACATTAACAAAGGAAGGCTGTGATAATGATTTATTTAGTTGACTTGAGGAAGATGAGGACACTATTGAAGCATACGTGTGTTGAGGAATTTCTTTAGAAGCATCTTTATACGAGCAATTAGTATTTGACATATAACTTTTAATATTTTTTTGTCTCTTAAATTCTGGACATAAGTCCAGATCTGTAGTACGGTGATCTCCCTGACATACTAGACATACCTTATTGTCATTATTCTGACAAGATTCTGAGTTGTGATTTTCTCCGCATTTTATACATCGAACCTTGTTTCTACATTGACGACCCATATGGCCATATCTATAGCAATTGTAGCAAAGTAGCACTTTTTGTTGATATAGTTCTACATCATATAAAACTTTGTTAATTAAAATATATTTTGGTAATGTTTGAGATTTAAATGAGACCAATATTGTTCTTGTAGGTTGAAGTTCAGTTGAATCATCATCTTTCTTAATTTTTCGATTAATGCGTCTAACAAAATCTACTTCGAATTTACAATGCAAATCATAGGGCGAAATTCTACTTTTTAAATATTCTTCTGACAAATCCACATCTATTTGTTTGACCACTCCTAATCTAAATAATAAAAATTTTGGTATAAATGCACCTAAGTCATGCTTTTTTAAGTTAGTAGAAGATAGCAAAACGTTGGCGCTTAAATAGTCTTTCAAAATTATTCTAATTCGGTTTCTCCCAATAGATTGAATTTGTTTTATTTTATTATCAATTTCAGAATGAGCTCTTAAAATTATTTCACCTACCTTTATAGGATTTAATTTACCTTCAAAATTTGTCTTTATATTTTCAATATATACATGAAACGGACCTATATCCGTTGGTTGGTATTTGAAACATTGTCTAATTTTTTCAATATTTGGCGATTCTTTCGAAGGTAATTTAGTAAATGGAACATTGACATTACTTACCGGATCTTGGCTAACATTTTTTTGATCTAATCTTACTTTTGGCGATTCTTTCATTATGGCATCTACCTCCATAACTGATTCCAATTGGGTATTAGTCCAAGTTGAAGGGTCTCCCCAGTCAGGTGGTTTTTCTGGGGGGACTGAGCCCCCGTTAATAGAGTCCATTAAATAGAGCGCACTATAGTAACTATTTAAAAAAATTGAAAACTCACAGTACAAACTAACTATTAACGAAACAGAAACACAGATAACTAAACTAGAAACTCTCAAAATTAATTATATCCGACGAGAAATATATTTATCGAATGACAACTATTTGACGTTATCTCGACTGATATATGGCACTGAGGATTTTATAAACTTACATTTCATATTTTAAGACGATATAAAATATAAATATTGCACTGGCCTAAATTAATTCAAGAAACTTAATAGTTGTGTCTATGTTAGGTATATCATGAAGGATAAATTAAATATGTTTTGATATCTATTTGGAAGATAAACTATGTAGACATAGTGCAGTTTTATATAGGTTATATTTTTAAAATCGGCTCATCGAGTCCTTTTCAGGGTATTCTGTACCATGTATAGTGATGTCACAATATAAGTTGACTTAAAAAAAGGTAACGCTCTGTTCAATGTTTAAAATATTTACAACAGTACCTGAGTAACCTCTTGGACGAGACAAGATGAACTCGCCGATTTTAATTATTTTTTTTGTGCTTTCTTATAAATATTACAAGCGGGATTCGGGTTTTAATAGTTTCGCCGTTACCGTCTAGAAGCCATTATAATCAATGTCGAGCATTAGTTGATGGACTAATTAAAGCTGGACACAATGTGACTTTTGTTACACCCTTTGAAGACAAACCTCCACCGGGAAATGGGTCTTTCAAAGTTGTCAATTTGGCGGACTGTATGGCCCCATGTTAGTATTCTAATTTTAATTCTAGAGACGCTAAAATGGTGGTTCCTACATTATCGAGACTAAGGTCTCCAAGGGTAAACTCGTAGCGTAACAAAAACGAGAAATGATTTAACTTGGAACGAAATACCGAAAGCGGATAGTAGTATTAGCACGTTGAATTTTTTGGTTTGTGAAGCATTGGCATTACTTAGGTTAAACAATGTGATGATTTGCACAAGCCTTGATTTTTAAAACCATTTTTTATTGCCTTTTTATTAGGGCTTAAAAACTGGTTCGAGCAATTTATCCAATAATAATTGGCCCCTTTACCTCTTAAGCCTGCTCATGTAAAATATTTGGGCTCCTTACTTCTCCTTTTTATATTCTAATAATAAAGGACAGAAGGATGAGTATTGCAACTATGTTAAAAGAAATAAATTGGCTTTCAAATCAGAATTATGTTCAGTACATGACTGATATTTATTTATAAAATAAAAATGACATAGTACCATCGCATCAGATCTATTAGAAAAATTTCAATATAATTCGCAATATCACAACTATAATACAAGAAACCAATCTGACCTTCATGTACGGCAAGCCATCACTAAAAGTTCCAAAAATACAATTTTCATTAAAGGTTTAAAAAAATTTAATAGACTGCCTACAGAAATTAAAAAAAAAACAATAAATGTATTCAAAAGTAACCTCAAACAATACTTGAGAAATAAATAGAACGGATATACTTTCTTGTGATAATACTCTTTAAACCTGCCCTTTTTAGGTATTTCCCTTAATTTATTGTTATTTTACCCCTCGCTTTTTTCCGCATTTATTATAGATTATTTGTTTTGAGATCATGTACTTTATTTAAAAAAATTACTTGTTTAAAAAATTACTTGATGTTATATTAATACCACTTACTATGTTTATATTAATAATAGTTTTGTGAAGATAGGTTATAGCAACTTATAGCCCCAAAATTATTTTTGTGTTAAAGTAGATCCATAAAGAGCAATGTAATTTACAAAGGCCTTCTTTCAACTTACAAATATATGACAACTTTATAATTAAAATGAAAAAATAAACAAAATACCTTGGTATTATAAATGATCCAAATTTGAAATGAGCATTATATCTTACCTCTTTTTTATATAATAAAAAAGTGCTTTGTATAAGAATATTATATTATATGTCTTGCTGTACTTTTATTTATGGAAAGCCTGAATTAAGATATTTATTATTTGCAATAAATATCAAAAGAAGTATACATTTTTAAATAATTTGACATTTAAGAGCCATTGACATATCACAGTTGACATCTTGATACTTGACAGGCACAGTCAAGCATTATTTTGATTCTTGTCAAATAAAATAGCCAATTAATTATTTTATGGGGTTGCGACAGAGAAATTTGATGAAGGTGTTTTTGTGGCTAGGGGCGAAATAGTAGTACGCTTAATAACACCACCATAAGTTATTTCTAAGAAACTCCTTATATATTTTTCTTAAATTGGCAGGCTTGGCGACTAATTTCGAATGAAAATTGCCTCCAAAATGGCTATATGGTTGCAAGCACGAAGGTAGCAACCCGCCTTAGAAATTTCACCTTTACTATCAACAGCTGTGTTTTGACAGGTCGTTAGAGAATGTTTGCAATTTATGGAATGTGAAGCATGTTAGGAATTTTAACGTCACAAATAATTGAAATTCCTAAAATTGTTCACATAAGGAATGCATAGGAGGATTTTAAGAAAATTGTTATTAAAGTAGTTAGGATGAACCGAAATTTCTGAAAATCAATAGGGTTCTAAGTTAGAAGTAATTATTCAAGAAAATCAAAACAGCAAGTCAATCAGAACTTTCGTTCTAGAGTTATCGTGCCGGCATACTTACATACAGACGACCAGACGAAAACATTTTTTTTTTTTATTTTCGGATTCAGAATGATCAGAAACATGAAAAAAAGTTTTAAAAAATGGGGGTCAGAAAATTTTTTCGTCTGCACGAATGCAATACTGAGGCCCCATAGGAAGGGCCTCAGTAAAATAAAATTGATATTTTATCAGTCTGCGGTTAAGGATGAAATTATGAATGTCCTAATACTGTCAATGTAATCGGCAGGATACATTTTAACTTCATATTACGTGCACTTCCTATTATCTAAACAATTTTAATCTTTTGATCCTTAACAAGTAACTTTTAAAGGTAATTTTGGATTTTTTTGAGACGATTCTAAGGTATCCCTGACATAGAAAATAAAAAAACGACAGATCAGAAAATAACATTTTTTTATGAACCCTTCAAAAAAAAAAAAACTATTTTCGTTATTTCAACTATTTCAAAAGTTACAAGATTTCAGAAAGGTAGAAAATATAATGCAATACCCGGTATAAATAATATTAATAATAATAATAATAATAATAATAATAATAATAATAATAATAATAATAATAATAATAATAATAATAATAATAATAATAATAATAATAATAATAATAATAATAATAATTAATAATTAATAATAATAATAATAATAATAATAATAATAATAATAATAATAATAATAATAATAATAATAATAATAATAATAATAATAATAATAATAATAATAATAATAATAATAATAATAATAATAATAATAATAATAATAATAATAATAATAATAATAATAATAATAATAATAATAATAATAATAATAATAATAATAATAATAATAATAATAATAATAATAATAATAATAATAATAATAATAATAATAATAATAATAATAATAATAATAATAATAATAATAATAATAATAATAATAATAATAATAATAATAATAATAATAATAATAATAACAATAATAATAATAATAATAATAATATTAATAATAATAATAATAATAATAATAATAATAATAATAATAATAATAATAATAATAATAATAATAATAATAATAATAATAATAATAATAATAATAATAATAATAATAATAATAATAATAATAATAATAATAATAATAATAATAATAATAATAATAATAATAATAATAATAATAATAATAATAATAATAATAATAATAATAATAATAATAATAATAATAATAATAATAATAATAATAATAATAATAATAATAATAATAATAATAATAATAATAATAATAATAATAATAATAATAATAATAATAATAATAATAATAATAATAATAATAATAATAATAATAATAATAATAATAATAATAATAATAATAATAATAATAATAATAATAATAATAATAATAATAATAATAATAATAATAATAATAATAATAATAATAATAATAATAATAATAATAATAATAATAATAATAATAATAATAATAATAATAATAATAATAATAATAATAATAATAATAATAATAATAATAATAATAATAATAATAATAATAATAATAATAATAATAATAATAATAATAATAATAATAATAATAATAATAATAATAATAATAATAATAATAATAATAATAATAATAATAATAATAATAATAATAATAATAATAATAATAATAATAATAATAATAATAATAATAATAATAATAATAATTAATAATAATAATAATAATAATAATAATGTAATCCTGAGAGTTTAAAGCGGGTTTGATAGAAGTTTAAATTTAACACTGTAAGTCAATTGTAATTTTGAACATTTTCAGATAATTTGTTAATGAAAGTTCTTAGATAATATTTAAATTAAAACATTTTAAATAGGTTTCTGCTTGTATGTTAACAATAAGTTAATTTCATAAGTTTCCATAAAGTACAATAAGTTTATTTTTTCAAGTGATTATTTAATAGGAATCAAATATATCCGCTCCTAGACTTATTTCTTTTTCTAGCATAAGTTAGGTACAAATAACACTTTAACCTGTCCTAAAGAGAACGACTTGCTAGATCAAATAGGGTGTTTTTCGACCCCAAAGAGAAAATAGTCGCAATCAAATATCTCGGTTCCTAGACATAAAAATATATTTATTTTTTTAGCATAGGGTAGGTACAAATACCACTTTCAAAATCTGTTAAAGAGTACGACTTGCAAGGTCAAATAGGGCGTCAATCAACCCCAAAAGGAATTTTACGATTATTTAATAGGAATCAAATATCAATCAAGTTAATAAAAAAAAAAGGAAACGGCCTTAATTTCTTAATTTGTTAGTCTGTAAATAATGTATATCCATTTTCTCTCAAAACTATCTATTACGTTCAATATATATTACCAAAATACCCGAGGACTTAGAACCAAGCTTAATGATTTTTTTGTTGCAAGCAGCGTTACTTCAGCGGACGCTCTTTTCATCACAGAATCCTCTATAGAAGATGGCGAAATAGTTGATTTAAATATTTTTGAAATTTATCGTCACGATCGCTCTCGTGATACAATTCAGAAAAAAGATGGTGGAGGTGTCCTAATTGCAATAAGAAAACTTTTTTGTTCTGTATTAAATGATCAGTGGTGCAGTGCGGGAATTGTTGAAGATTTGTGGGTGTCCTTGCGCCTTAAAAGTAATAAATTTCTTCATATGTGTTGCGTTTACGTACCTCCATATGCAGGTATAGATAATATAAACTTATTTCTTAACACGTTGAGTACGGAAGTCAAGAAATAAAATTCATGTCAAAGGACGGGAAATTTTTTGGCACTCATCTTACTCGGATAAAGCTTAAATTATAAATTTTATGTTTCAACAAAATTTTTTTTTAAGTTTTTGTCAATTATTTCAATTTTTTTCGTGGCTGAACGTTGATGCCTCGCCGTCTATATGACTAAATTCAGACGGATGGACGGTGAGGCATTGATGTGATACCACATTTTTGCGCGTTTAGACCTGTCGATTTACATGCATGCGGGACAATGCATTTGTGCTGAAGTGGCAGTTGCTGCGTGTTTGAGCTAACGTAAACATAATGGGTGATTTTGAGGAAGAACAGAAGAGATTACGTAAACTGTGTAATAATTGCATGTCTGATGAAGACGGCGATGTAAGTGAATTTGGCGAAATTTACTTGTCAATAATATAATAATATTGGTTATTTTTTATGTTAAATTAAACTCATTTATTTAGATTAGTTTCTTATAGCATGTTTCGTTTGTAACAAGTCGTTTGGCTTTACATTAATAATATTTAAACCGAATAAAATAAACTTATATAACACAGGATGTGTCTCTTATTTTGAAGGCCAGCTAAACTTTTCTATTACTATAGATGGATAAGAGCGAGCTCTTATGTTTGTAATTTCTGACTGTGGCATCATATTGATGCCTCGCCGTCTCAAAGAAGACAAGCAGTGAGGCATCCGTTAAATGCCACACCGTACTCAACGTGTTAATAAACTTACAAGTTAAACGTTAAACAACTCTATTTAACTCTTACGTTAGTTGTACTATTTGTAGAGGCATGTTGGAGTTATAGAAAATTTGCTATCAGAACATAGAAATATGTTACAAAAACCAACAATTCATGTATGTTAAAAAAAGTTTTAATTGTTAGAATATTAGTAAATAATTACATATTGTGACAATACTTGGGGCCAACTGAATTTCTTGTCGAAATATAATTATTATATGTAAACATGGAACACGAAAAGTATTCAACCAACATTCATTCTGTTCTACTAAAAAGCTGACTAGAATGAGAACAGTTTATCTCCGAAGTACTGATATACCTATTAAATAATTTTCAACTCTGACTTTATCATTCTTTTTTTAGGCTATTATGTTATTGTTTTAGCCTTGATTATATTATTATTCTACTCTTCACACAGTAGTCTGTGAATAGTATTATAGGTTTACTTTCTCTGATGTTACGGTTGTTGTCTGCACGATAAGTGAAAAACAAAAAAATGATATCAACTTGAAAATTTAAAGCAAAAACGAAGCTTTATAAAGGGACAAAGCCTATTATTTATGAAAAAATCTGGTTTAAAATAGGGAGTTAGAATGGGTAGAAATTAAAAAAAAACCTATATTAAAAAAGAAAAGCGATATCAACATGAAATGTTTAGTAAAAATAAAACTCTATAAGAAAAAATAAAGCCTATTGATTTTGAAACAAATCTGAGTTAAGGAGGGTTAAAATATAAAAAAAATATTAACTCAAAAACGAAAAATGATATTAACTTGAAATTTTTAGCAAATATCAAGCTCTGTAAGGAGAAACGGCACTTTAATTTTGAAAAAAAAAAAATTGATTAAAAATGGGGGTTTAAGGGGGGTTAAAATTAAAAAATTAAAATGAAAAGCGATATCAACATGACATTTTTAGTATTCATTGTAAAACTTGTTAAAAATCCCTCGATGGGACGCCACTGGGACTGATGGAGAGCAGGAAGAGCTCTGATATGCCCTTTAGTACTTACTCATTTAGATCCGAGCAAAGGTAATCGGAGCTTTTTCTGTTAAAATAAAAGAATAACGTTGATTTTTCAACACGGCATTAAAGAAGAATCTTCCAATTAATTTCTCTTCGCTTAAAATTCTAACACTAGCTGCAAAACAACAAAATAAAAAATTATGAAATTCTGTTTAATAAGTAGGTAAAATAATTGAGACGAAATTCTCATTCAGTGCTTTATCGTTTATGGCTTAATAGTTCTTTCGTGTATTTGAACAATGGTTCTATAATGGTCTCTTAGAATATTAGCTAAAAACATTTCCAGAACATTCTTTTAACAGTATTAAACACAAAATGGGCGCAGAATTACATAACTATTTGGTCATTTGTAAATTGTATAAGATTTTTTTGAATGCAGTTACCGAACAGTTATTACACATTTACACATACTTTAAACAAATATTTTTTTAAACTTTTATAACTGTTTTATAAATTTTTAAATTTGAGGTTATGTTGCATATCAAAATCAGTAACACAGTTTAGTTTTTTTAATGTATCTGGTGGAAACAAATTATTTCTAGATTGGTCATAAAAGGTAAATGCAAGGGGATAATAGTAAAATGGTAGGTTTTTACATAATAAATTCATTTTTGGATATACAACAAGAATTAGATACTGTTAATTATATAGCACATACAATACTAAGTTTTTAAGCGCCTTGAGTTTGAATCATATTTTTAATATTTTTTCAGTGTGAAACAAAATTAAATTTATTCCATTCGAATTTTTTTTTGTAATAAAATTTGTAATATGATACTTGTTAATTTATCTATTTTTTATAGTGTTTTAAGCTCTAATGTTTTTCGGGAGTTGGTCAGGTTATTAAATAACTCGTATTACTTTGAAAAAGAATGTTGGGCACCACTATATTTAAAACTTACTAAACTTGACTATCGATTAGTGATAAAAATATAGAAAATCACTAACCATTAAGATATTATAATTAAACAAAGTTTTAGATAAGGTAGCAACAAAATCTAATTCACAGAGATTTACTTATTCAAATCTTGATGATTTATTAAAAATAGACTTATCTGTTGTAACAAGAGGTAGTATATAAGGAGTGATTTGTACAGACCTACTTCAAAGGGACTCTAACGATACTCTTCGGACAGCACCAAACTCCTAGGTATAAATCTCCATACAATTAAATTTCCAGAAGCTTCTTTAGATGTAACTCGAACCAAACCTATTGATATAGCTTGAAATAAACTTCTTGATAGAAATCACCATAAACAGTTTAGATATATCTTGAATTAAACTTCTAAACTATGACTTGAAATGAACCTCTTCGATACAGCTTAAACTAAACTTTTAAACCGTTTAGATACACCAGGCTACAAGGAAAAGGTAAAAATATTAAGAAAGGAACTGGGAGATTTACATAGGAACCAGATAAAATGCCTTTAACTAGTAATTGAACAATTTAAACTATTAAGTGAATAGTTTCACAGAGACTAAAATTAATATGAAAATCAAAAATCTTATTTAACATATTTAAATATAGTAAAGCATATTATCTCATTCCAAACAAAATAATATATAAAATTTTATAAAACGTGTTATCCTTGTGTTTTTCATGTTGAGGTTATGTTTTAAATTTTTCATTTCATTTAAGAAATTCTTGTACCAAATATATATTTTCCACAAAATATCAGTATTTAAACTTACCTTATAAAATGAGACGGCCGATAAGAATATTAAAAGACATCGGATGTCCAAGATAATTAAAAATTTAAGTCAACTTGTTCGTTGACAGATACGAATCGAAATGAAATGGGAACTTTTGACGCAAGGCATAAACGACAAATGACATTAGAGTAGAGATGTTTGCGTCAAAATAACGACAACGGTTCCAACCGTTACACTGTTTGGGTCTAAATAACGAAAACGGTTCCAACCGTTACAAATTATGCTAATATTATTACTGATAAAAAAATGTTTAATTAACATTGGTTTTGTCTTATGAACTAGTAAAACCTACAGTAGATTTAGCTTTAGAAATGTCTTAGATTTTTGTTAAATATGGCGACTATTCAAAGATATTTGGAAGTTATTTCAAGACAGAATCATATTTATAAAATATTATTGTAATAAAAACAACTGTGATACAATAATTAAGCTGCATCAGTCATTCCTATAAAACAAGTTTACTATGGTTTACAAAACAAGTTTACTATGGTTTATTGTATAATAGTTTCAAATTGTTGACTTAAAATATAACATACCTAACCTTACTAAATCGTTTGCAATTTAAGTATTTGAGAATTGAAATAAATATATTTGTTTCTATAGCAGGGGCGTGCGGTCCATGGAAGGGGGGGAAGCACCGCTTCCCTATACTTTGAGATTAAAAAATAAATATTTTTCAGTTTACAATGCATAGAAATTAATATTAAATTAGGCACTATATTTTCTCTGAAACATTACGTAAACTTCGTAAATATACTAACAATTTATTGGTGTAATGTGTAAACGGACGCACCACCCATGAGAAAATTAATTGTGTAAACGCATACGCCCTATACTTCGAGTCTGTCGGCGGAAGCGCGTCTTAAAAAATCAGGCTCCTCTTTCAATTGATTTCGCTTCGTGTTATTGACCCTGCTTTGGCGCGATTGTACTCAGACTGTTTGGGCACGTGAAATACGGTTGAGCGGCCGCGATTTTTACGTCGCCTTACGCATATAGCAATTCGCACAGCGTATCGACGAGTAAGGAAAATTGTAGACTTCAGATAGATTTCGGTTTGTTTTTCGTATTTGTTTTTCTTTTTGTAAAATGGAGAAACTATGTACTGTGTCTGTGAACAATAATAATGTGGTAAATTGTGTCTATATTGTGGGCTCTTTATTGAAAAAAGGATTTTCAAGTAGAAATTTTTAAGAGAAAACAGACATTATTAATTCTAGTAGAATAAAGGATCCTATCAATTAAGAGACGAAAGTAGAAAAGTCAGCAAATATATTTACCAGGCATTTTCACGTAGGGTTCTATGAAAAGTATGAATGGTTAACCGGCTGCAAAAATTTGAAGAAATTGTTTTGCTGGCCTTGCCTACTTTTTAATATAACATAGTTCGGACAATCATTTAAAAATAAGCAACAAAATTCACAATGAAAGGGTAAAAAAAGTGACGTCTTACGATGATTAATAGATCTAACTTGTTTTCTGGAAGAGCATAAACTAAGTTTTAGGGGTCACAATGAAGCAAGTGGATCGCCAATCGAGAAAATTACATGGACCTTCTAAGTTTTTTAGCAAAATACGATGATACCCTAAAAAATCATTTTATTGATTCGAAGACTTTCCGAGGTACCTCAAACAGAATCCAAAATGATTTAATTAAATGCACTGCCGACGTTGTGATGGATCACATTAAAAGTGAAAGTAAAAAAGCACCTTTCGTATCAATTGCGCTTGATAAAACCACAGATGTAACAAACTTAAATCAATTATCCATTGTTGTGCGATATGTATTAGATGGCATTCCTCCAGAGCGATTCTTAGGATTTTTGGACAAACTGCAGATGCATTGTTTAAAATTGTTTGTGGCATTATTTCAAGTGTAGAATGTGGTTCTAAGCTTGTTGCCCGGAGCTACGATGGTGCTGTTGTAATGGCTGGCCATTTAGGGGGCCTTCAAGTTAAAGTGAAAGAGAAGTTTAAACATGCAATTTTCGTTCACTGTATAGCACATAGACTTAATTTGGTTTTATCGCAAAGCATGGATAATATTAAAGATTGCAAAGTTTTCTTTTCGACGCTTAGTGGTTTGGCTTCCTTTTTTTCAAAGTCTTCGAAAAGAACCCACGCTTTGGACATTCACGTTCAAAAAAGGTTTCCAAAAGTTCCTCCGACGCGATGGAACTACAATGGACGTTTAGTTCAAGCAATGTTTCAATACCATGACTCTTTGATACACTTTTTTAAAGACGTTTGGGATAATAAAGAAACATGGGATGCTGAAACTGTTACTGCCGCTAAAGGGCATTTGCATTGGCTTAAACAAAACTTTGATTTCAATTTTTTGCTCAACATTTTTGCAGAGATTTTCCCTTTCACTGACATTTTATTCGACATTTTACAGACAAAGTCAAATGACATTGGCTTTTTAATTAAACAAATTTATGATTTTAAAAATAAAATGAATAAAAAACGAGATCAGTTTGAACACTTTTGGAATTAGACACAAAACATTGGCTTAGAACCTGAAAGAAAGAGACTTAGAATTGATAATGTCAGCGACAGAGAGACCTCCTATCGTCAATTATACGCCGAAATTTTTGATATTTTACAACAAATGAATTCTTGATTTCAAAACTTTAACGAATTAAAATTTGTTGAATTGTGCAATTTTAATTAGTAACTACGATTCATCAAAATTTCCATCGGAAGCTTTTAATTCACTAAAATTAAATTATGGAAATTTTTTCGATATTCCAGCATTGAAGTCCCAGTTAAGTGTTGTTTATGAAAAAACTTAAATTATTGATAAAAAGACGCCCATCAATGTGTTACATTTTCTTATAACAACTGGTTTAAATAAGTCCCTTTTTGAAGTCGTCAAGTTGTGTGAATTAGTAGTAACCATTTCAGACACAAGTGCGTCAGTTGAGCGAAGTTTTTCAGCTTTAAAGCGCATTAAAAGTTTTACGCAAATTCAACAAATAAAGACAGACTTTCTAATTTAGCCCTAATATCCATTGAAAAACTGCTTGTTAAACAGTTATCAGAAAATAGAAAATGTTACGACGATCTTATAGACAAATTTGCAGCCATTGAGGATAGGCGAATAGATCTTTAGTATAAATAAATGTCAACTGCTGTGTCAACTACTGTGTCAAATGCTGTGTCAACTGCTGTGTCATCTGCTGTGTCAACTGCTGTGTCAACTGTGCGAAAAATAAATAAACCAAGGAAGCTTTTCAATGGTAAGTTTTTTTATAGCTTCTAGTACTAAACTATGTAATAAAGTAATAGTATTACTTCAAAAATCTCAATCTCGAATATCCGTAGTACTGAGAAAAAAAAAGCAAGATTTTGACAAAATGGTAAATGCGCCTTGAAAAATGTTTACCTGCGGCGCTGTGCTTACTGGCCTGCTGTTTTTTGATACAATCGCTTCCCCTTCCTAAAACGTCACCGCACGCCACTGTTCTATAGCTTTATAGAGCAAGCACGTTTAACATGAACATCGCCAAAAATATGGCTTTCTTTTAGTATTGGGGCATGATTATTCCAAACAATTATTATGTGACTGAATAATGCTTTCTTTTTCATGGTCTAGACAAAGCAGCAAAATATTTTGCTAATATTTTTTACTATTCTTTGAAAAACAGGTACTACTTATTTATATTTCCTTCTTATTTAAATCTGACATTTTGAGATCATACACTCACATATAAATGGTATGGAAAGTAGTTGAACAAATATAAAATAAAAAATAATATGGAGTAAGTACTACGAAATGTAGTTGCTTTAATTTTTTATATTTTTATAGGGATAATACTATTCTTGGGTAAAATAGCTCTACACAGTTTTCCGATTTGCAGAAGTGTATTTTTCGACACTACATTACAGTTAGGTTAGAGTTTATATCAGAAGCAAATTGCTATTGACGCGAAATTATCTTACACTATTATTCTTATAACTATTTTTTTAAGCGTTACAGTTGTATTTATATAATCAAAAAGTTGTAAAGGTAATCCAAAGCAACAATATAGAATCACTATAAAGCAATTTAATTTTATTAGCTGAAATGTTGTATAGAATAGTTGTATAAATGTTTATGTAACAATTTTATATTTATCGTGAAAACTATTTTATAATTTTGCTGTAAGAATATTGTAAAAACTAATTTATATAACAATTTAGTTTCAGAGAACAAGATAGTGGTTCCTGCAATTTTAGTACAACAAATTAGCATTCAAGAAATAGCAATATAATAGTTGCTAATAATAATACTTGCTCATAATATTTCTGGTAGAGTGTTTGTTATGTGACTATTATCTAAGATAAGAAGAATACCTCATGGTCTTCTGTACTCAGCGAATTCATCGTTTTTAAGTTGGATGTTAATATTCGTCAGTTTTTTAACACCCTGTGCTCCAAAAGTAGTTTAACCTGCATGAGAGATTCCTGTTTACAGTTTTATTAACTAGGTAATTGAAAAGTTATTTCAAATTGGTATGTTATTGAGGTTATATCAGTACCGCCAGGTTCGCTAGCATATTTTTAATTCATGGTTTCTTATTTTCACCTGCATGTATCAACAAATTAAGTTGAACTAATTTATATTCTAACAAACCACTTCTACTTAAACTGACTAAAACAAGTACTTAAACTTGAGCATATTCCTATCAATATTTTTAAATAATATTTTCATATACAGGGTGTTTAAAAAAGGTATGTCATAAATTCTTCCACAGATAGATTACCTAAAAATAAGTGGATTTGGCTATAGTTGGTTAAAGTTACAGGGTGTTAAACTAACATTCAAAAAAACGATTTTTTTTTGTAAAAATTTGCTGTTGCGAATTTTTCTTTGAAATTTTTGCCAGTGTTGTAGATTTGAAGGCCCAATATTCCAAGGAGAAAAAAAAATTAAAGCGACCCCTTTAAAAAAAGTTGGGGGGTTGAGTACTTTTCAACCCCCCCGTATTTTTTTTTGTCATAAAGAAACTTGCTTTATCGATCTAAAAATCAAAAAGAACTATGAATTTTAATTTTTTTTTTTTTTATAGCAAAATGAACTTTGTATCTTTCTTAGTTAACGAGCTATTTACAATTTTTTAACTGCATATATAGAGCAATTCGTCCGTCCTGGACTTAACATACCAACAAAACTAAGAGTAGGTCAGGAGTTATTGTACAAAAAACGCATATAAAAATCAGTGGTGTGTACTAGGGCTGTGCTTGAGCCGCCCCTGCAAAACTACCTCTTTTATTTATATTTTTGTAAAAAGGGTATTTATAATATTGGATTGGTGCCATAAAAATGATGTGCCACCCTTGGTTTACCATGCCACTGATAAAAATACACGTCAGTTTGTAAATGTATTTATTAAATTTAATAGTAATTAAAAAAAATATTTTTTAATTAAACAATTAACAAAAAATTAACAATTATAAATAAACTCTTGACAATAATTATTATACATATTTTATAAACTATTTAATTTAGTAAATGTTTAACATGTCCTCCTCCTTCTTAAATACAAAAAAATAAATAAAAGAGATAGTTTTTGCAGGAGCGGCTTAAGCACAGCCCTAGGCACACCACTGATTTTTATATGTGTTTTTTGTACAATAACTCCTGACCTACTCTTAGTTTTGTTGATATGTTAAGTCCAGGACGAACGAATTGCTCTAGATATGCAGTTAAAAAATTGTAAATAGCTCGTTAACTAAGAAACATACAAAATTCATTTTGCTATAAAAAAAATTTAAAATTCATAGTTCTTTTTGATTTTTAGATCGATAAGGCAAGTTTCTTTATGACAAAAAAAATACGGGGGGGTTAAAAGATACCCAACCCCCCAACTTTTTTTAAAGGGGTTGCTTTAATTTTTTTTTCTCTTTGGAATATTGGGCCTTCAAATCAACAGCACTGGCAACAATTTCAAAAAAAAATTCGCAACAGCAAACTTTTTACAAAAAAAAACGTCTTTTTGAATGTTAGTTTAACACCCTGTAACTTTGTTAGGAGCCAGTTATTGATGTAGGTAAATATAGCCAAATCCACCTATTTTTTGATAATATATCTGTGGAAGAATTTATGACATACCTTTTTGAAATATATTTGAAATATATATTTCTCTATTTAAATCTCAATTGTAAATCATTTATTTTGATGTTTATAGCACTTATATTTTACTAAATTTGATGCCTAATTAATGATTTCCTAGTAATACAACTGTTTATCATGAATAATTTCTCTTGCGAACAGTGGTGGCAAATAAATTTTAATAGTATATTTCCAGTTTTTTCTTGTCTGTGATATATTCGTCATATCGGTCATCAAACACGACGCTACTCATACAGACGATTTTTTTTTGCATAAATTACTGAGCCAATAGCAAGGTTAAAAGAATAGAAAGAATAAACTTTCAAGCAGTGGTAGCTGGTGACCAAAATCTTGAGGGTTCACAATGACAAAATATAGATCTCATTTTATATTTAGCTAACGAACTTTCAGTATTTTAGAAAAGTACATTAAAAGCACTAAAAGTTTTTTACCCAAATTTGTACTGAGATATATAGTCTGTCATTGTGAACATCCCAAGAGAAATTAAAAAATGGAAAGTTCTCCAAAAAGTGACACTCACTCTCCATCAGTACATATTCTTCGAGGAACATAAATAGGAGAAAAACCTCCGATGCAATGGAAAGGAAAGAGAGTGTTAGACAAAAACTGATTTGCAACGGCATTACAAATAACATGCTGCAATCAAAAAGACGATACAGAATCGCTAGAAAAATGTCAAAAACACCAAAGGAATTGCAACTGCAAGACCTAGCGGTAGATGCCGGAGATATCAATCATATTGGTGGAATGAAAATTTGGGAGACAAGAGAGCAGACTATAATAAATTTATAAGACGACTAATAAGAGTACAGTACATTCATAAATAAATGGAAAAAATTATCTGTTATACTAATTCCAAAGGGGAACGATGAAGAGAAACTTTAGGTCAATCTGCTTTCTAGCAAGCTATTTGAACATCTCATTAGGAAGATACTGGAAGATGAACTGGGGGAGAAACATGGGCTTTCAGGTAGCCAATTTGGTTTTAGGAAAAAGAGGTCGACGATCGATGCCATTAACCAAGTTACTGCATGTGCAGCAGATTTAAATTATTCCTGGAGTGCCATTATCCTAATTGATGTTAAAAACGCATTTAATATAGCCGTATGGAGTAAGATAATCGAGAGACTTTAAGAGATTGGTATTGTTCAGTACATCATCAATATCATAGCAATTTATTTAAGTGATAGAACTCTAAAGCAGCTGCAAGCCACACAAGGAGTCCCGCAGGGATCGGTATTGGACCTAACTTTGTGGAATGTTCTTTACGACCGAGTGCACAGACTGGAATTAGGAGAAAGCTCTGGGACAGTGGCATATACAGATAGCTTTGGTGGTAGGCGCAAACTTAAAAGACGATCTAACATATATTGTTAACTTTGCGCTAAGACGTATTAAGGAATGGATGACCAATAACAATCTTACGTTGGCCTCAGAGAAAACAGAAGCGGTCGTGGTCAGGTGTGAAAAAGAAACAGAAGGGGAATACTATGTCAACTAGAAGGCAGAACAATCAGCTCAAGCAAGGAAGTCAAATATTTGGGAGTGTGGCTAGATGAAAGACTGACTTTTGGAACACATATCAAAAATGCTGCAAATAGAGCCAAAAACAGATAGCAGTCCTATCTAAAATAATCCCTAGCGGATTGAAGAGAGTGTTATTAAATGGCGTCAAAAATCCGCAGTTCTATACGCAGCACTGGTTTGGAAAGGCGCAACGGATGCAGAGAAGTACAGAGGCATACTTCCTAAAGAACAGCGGAAAATGCTACTCAGGGTAGTGTTGGCTTACCGCACCGTATCTGCAGGGGCACTACAAGTCATCACAGGATGCATCCCTATTGATATTCTGGTAAATGAAAGGGAAAGACAATACAACAGAAAACCGATAAGTATAAGGAACACAGAAAGAATAGAAATGATAAGAATGTGGCAGGAGAGATGGGCAGCAAATAACTTGAAGGCACAAAAAGACTATTTCCTGATATCGACCAGTGGCTAAAATGTTTATACAGAAGCACAAACTACCGCATTTGGTAATTTCTATCAAGACATGACTCTTTTGGCGAATTGACATTTAGGTTTAAAATCTCAAATACTAATCGGTGTAGATACTGTAAGGAATTAGACTCAGCACACATTTTTTCAGTACCTCAGATGGCAGATGGAAAAAAAGGGCACTTGAATCCACTCTAGAACCTCCGTTTACTCCTGAAAATATTATAGGAAAGCTCATAGACAGTAAGGAGAAATGGCAATCTAGTTCTACAATAATAGCGAGGTGAATGGCCCAGAAATAGAAGAAAGAATGGGAGTACAAAGCAAGACATAACTAAAAATAGAAGACCGCAGCAGGTACATGAAGTAATATCCTCTGGAGGACAGTTCTGGTACCTGTGGAGCAAGAGGTAGTTTTAGTGGGGTATACTGGACTTCCATACTTAAGCCAAGAGTCCATCACAATACCAAAGAAAGGAGAAACCTGTGCCCGGTATCCATAAAGGATTTCTACTCGACAAAAAAAGCCTGTCATTGTGAACCCCTAATATTTTTGTCATAAACCGCCACTGCCTGCAAAATAAAAGAATTTTTTAATTTGTACTTTTAACATCGTATAATATGGTCATTTTAGTATTTAGGTGCCAGTTCTTACTGCATATCTTTCTACACCTTGTAATACCTTTGTATACAAGTTTTTATTATGTTTATTCCACGTTACCTCTTCATTCAAAACAATTTTCGGCAATGTGATCAATAGAACTTTCAATTTTTTACCTAGTTATTATTACTAGGAGCATTTCGTGTCTTGTTAGTACCTTTTAGTGAACAGAACAAGTATTTATATTTATGTATTAATGGACAATTAGTTTGAGTTATTTCTTTAGTAAGCGAAAATGCATGTAGGTGGTCCTAAATATATCAACCCATCATAAAAACATTAGTTGCATTAATATCAAACTTTTCAAGATTCGTTACAGTTGTTAACTTTTGAGACGTTTTCTATCCATGAAGATATTGTTTATTATGTTTGTATTAATTACTATTAAATACACACCAGAATGTATTTAAAAATACACAAAATTGCGCCCAACAATGTATTCTTACAAATTCAATTAATCAATTGTCGCCCACATTCACATGCTCCTCTCAGACGCTTGAATCCTCCAACGACATTGAATCGAACGAGACAATACTCAAATCCAATTTAAGTTGGCTGCGTTTCGAAGTCCCAAGACTGTCACCTGTCAATCTAAGGCCGCTTCGATCTGTCTCTTCGTATTCCGAATTTAGCGCGTCGCGACGCCCACCCTTAGATTCAATTAACGTTCTAATTGGAACCGATCGTACGGAATTAGACGATGCTCGTTTTTTTGTCGCGCTTAACAAGGCCGACTTGTTGTTTTACACGGTTGGAAGAAATCTGGAGAGATTGACAGTTGGAACAGAACGATAGGTTTTTTTGTCGAGTGGGTTGTGAAATGTGAAAAGAAAAATGTGTACTTTTCTGGTTCGCGCTATTTTTTAGACTCTCTTATTTACAGGGTTTGACTTTTAATTTTATAGAGGTGTCTGACAAAGTGAACTTTGGATGGGAGTTACTGCGGTTCTTTCATATAACCCATACTTTATAATTTTTTCCTCTTTATAACCAAGCACTTTAACAAAGCATGCCAACATTAAACATTAGTGTATAGTGTATATTATACGTTCACTATCCTAATGGTAATATTCCATAACCTCTCTAAAGTCCCCATTACAAATCTTCTACCCCCCATGTGGGTCGTGGTACGTTATCATATGTTAGAAAACCGTTAGAGTCCCACGGCCCATATATGGGTTGCAAATTTTAATATATTTGTTATATAAATTAAGTAAGATGAAATCTGATTTTCCCTCCCATTTTTTGCAAACTTTTACTTTGTGTATCGAACGCTGTGCGCGGGCGTGCGTTCGCTACAGCGCTAGTCTGGCTTTGGCCTTTCGAATTTACAGGTAGGTAATTGCATAATGTTAAAATAGAAGCAGCAAAAGAAAAGAAACGTTATTGGCAAATAAGTGCCGATTTTCTACTAAAAGAAGGCAATAATTTAAAAATGTCATATTTAATTAGATTTATTTAAAAAGTTTTATTTTTTGTTTGTATTTTTTGTTTTTTGATGTTGTAAGTTTTTATATTGGTAATTTGATTTTGTTGTTTTGGCCATATTTGTTTTTCTTGTTTTTTATTTTTTTTTTCAAATTTTATGGAATATATAGAAAAACAAAAATGTGATACTTTTAGATATGATTTTGGTAATAGTGACTTTTGGTCATCAACGGTTTTCCGTTTTCTAAATTTGCATTTTATGGGATGGATCCCGTACCTTTTTCAATTACACAAGACCAGGAGCCAATACATAATATTTTCAATTCATTCCTGACTGACTATATGCTTAATCTAATGGTTCAAAAAACAAATAATTATGTTAAAGGTCTACAACACAAAAAAAGTCTAGTTCGGTTAGCACTAGGTGGTATGATACCAATAGAGAAGGAATAAACAAATTATTGGTAGGCTTTTCATTTATTTTTTTTTCTGTGTCTAATTTTACCTTGCCATGGGATACTGGATAATATATTTGTTTTGTATCATGTTCATCTTTATGAAACATAACTAATCAAATCATATTTTATTTATAGGTTCAGTATGCTTATATGAGTGATATTTTCAAGAAATTTTTCATAAAATACCTGTAAAGTACAATCGCTTTACACTTTTCCTAAAAAAGACGAAACAGTGCCTTTTTTGAACCGCTTACCTAAAATTATTCATTTACTGGTTCTCTCAATAAATATTATAAAGAAGACATAGGCCGCAGATGATACTGTTGTTGTAGACGAGACTATGATACCTTTTAGAGGTCACCTCACATTTTGTCAATACAATCCGTCTAAAGCACACTAATATGTCATTAAAGCTACTTATGAAAACAGTTACGAAATGCCTTATTTTATGTAACAAATGAATATTTGCAGGACGAGCAGAGCGAGGTCCCGCAATATGAACGAGTTACATAAAACGGTATTTCGTATCCTGTTGAATACAATTTGAATTTGCTGATATTCTTATAGATGATCACCATGTTTAAATTGATATTTAAAAATCTACATACATTTAAAAAAATGTCAATTGTCTTTTTTTTTTAAATATTATCAACAAATAATGATTTAACAGACCCTGAATAATGAAAGACAATAATATTTTCTATACCCTCATGGATATTGGCTTCGAGCATATATATTTCATAGAGACAGTATTGATATGGTATTTGTTTTGGTTAGCGGGGGGGAAATTATGGTACTCTATTTCTATTGGTTGATTTAAATAGCGCGCGTATCATTGACACTATTGACGTAAATTGGCACTTGATGTTTGTATGGTAGCCATTTTACGATTTGTTGTTGAGGTGTTAATACTTATTTTAAGTGATTATTTGCGATTTTTGTGTTGAATTTTGTGTGTAATTAGTTAACAGTGTTTTCTCTTAACAATGGGAAAGGCCTGCGTTGTTTGTAATTACAAATATGAAAAAGGATCCTCAAGGTCGCTGCACAAGTAAGTTAACATGGGCGTCTCTAACAGTAGGCATTAATATAGGGACATAATGTACATTTATAATTTAGTTAAAGTAGAAAACAAAGTATTTTAGACTGACTGCAAGAAAATGTCTATTTAAGTATTTGGTAAACAAAAAACATAAGTATACCTTGTGAAAATTAGTAATGACACAAATAAAAATTTTTAAATAAAAATATGCCGTGGGTAAAACAACGTCCAACGTTATAATATTAGGAAATATTGTTAGGGCAAGGACAATTATTAGAAATAATGCTGTATTTTTGATAATAAAGAATTGGATAGTAAACTTTTGTGCTACTTGGCAACAGTATAAGACGTACAAGTCGCATCTCTGAGCTTTAATTTGAATTGGAGACAATTTGTAAAATATTTTTATATTTATAGGTTTCCTTCTGATGCCTTGGAAAGAAACATTTGGTGCCAGTTACTTAAGCTTAACCCACAAACTATTACTAAAGATTTGGTATGTTCGGAACATTTAATGTCTCAAAAAACCGAACCAGACTGATAAAAGGAGCTGTGCCACTACCAATCAGACCTGCTGTTGAAAAGTAAGTTATAACTTATAACACTATTAATCTCTTAAGTAGGAGAGCATATAAATGATAAATAATTCACAAAAACCAAACGCATAATATTTAAATCCATTTAACATGTTTTAATGATTTACAGTGATTACTCCCCTGATGATGAGCCTTATTATACAGTTGAGGATGAGGACAAGGAAAATTTACCAGATAATGTGTAAGTACCTATATTTGTAAAGAGTTTTAACTAATTTATCGACTACATTTCGATAAATAAATGAAAGATATTTCTTTCTGGTGTATACATTTTTTAAATAAAAAAAAATATATATCGTCAGTGTAAATCGCAAAATGCATAACTCTATTTAGGAACATTTTACAGGGGAGCCAAAGAACTAATTTAATTCAAATTAAAACGTTTGAATTTATTAAAACTGATTTTGTTTTTATGAGAAATGTTATTTGGATGAATAATAGAATAAGCATTTCACAGACAGTAAATCTGCCATTTTGGTAATAGGTGAAGCAATAATCCGCATTTCAGAAAAAAGTGGAGTTACACATTTTGTTATTTACACTACTCACTCTAATGCTAACTCTCTGTAGTTTTCTCACACACTCACACACTGCAAAGACATATTGGAAAGTGTTTGATAGCCGATACTATATAAGTATACATGTAGCCCAAATTATAAAATTTTCCTATGTCAGAGCTATATAATTTTATTTATTTAATGATTGGTTAATTTAACCTACTAAAGTAATGTATTTTAAAATATATAATACCATATATGCCAATTTTAATAAACTTGAGGAAAAAACTATTATCAATTTTAGTTTCAATATGAATTTTAAAGATATCTCTTTGATTATAATTGTTTTCCAGGCCAGAAGTAAGACTCTTTAAAAAGCCTAGAATAGATTCACCTGCATCTGTGCTTTCCATAACTAGCGGAAATGGTTCCTCATCTACAGTTACTTGTTCAGAAACAGAAATAGAGGAAAGAAAATTAAGTTTTCAAACCAGGTAGGTTTCGGTTATGAAATTTCTGTTACATTCTTAACTTCTTTTGTATTAGGTATTTAATTGAATTTTAAACACATTTCAACTATTTTTTCTTTGTAGTTCTGTTCTTCCTTGCGTTTCAAGTAAATACATAACCTCTTATATATTATTTTATATTGATACTTGAGATAATAATAATAATCTATTTTTCAGAAAAAGCGGAATCAAGGCACCTAAAGCAAAACTATTGATTAATAAATTGAAAAATGCAAACAATATGATTGTATACCAGAAGACAACTATTAGAAAACTTAAAAAGGAAAATTATCTATTAAGGGGACGATTGCAATCATTGAATGCCACATTTTCATATCTGAAGAGTCACAGCTTTTTAAGTACAAGTGCTGAAAAAATTATTGATGTAAGTAAACATAACCTTAGTAATTTATAATTAGTTATATAATAGAACAGAGTTGTGGCAATCTCGAACAGCTGAAAATAGGTTTACAGACAATTTTTATTAGCCACAAACATTTTAGTAGTAGAAATAGAATCATTTTTAAGCAACTTCAAAAAAGGAGGAGGTTCTCAATTCGTCGGAATATTTTTTATGTATGTTCAGCAATGCTTATTTACCAAGTTATCCGATTTTTTGTTAGAAAGGGGGTACATCAGGGGCGGTCCCATATAAATTGGTCTAGATCTATTGATGGCGTCTATGAGAAAATTCAGCAAACTCAATTTGTAATGGCCGAGGTAATGGCATCTTCAAGATTTTGAAGTCGGTTTTTTAAAATTACTTTTAACTTGTTGAAATATAAATATGGGTAGTTGTATTCTTAAGTTAATTGTTGTTAATATGTATAAAATTAACAATGTGGTTATTTTTGTTTTTCAGGCTACTCTACCTACTTCAGCAGGAGTACTTTTGAAGAGAGCATCAAAAGGAATTTTAAAAAATAAATCGAATAAACTTTCTCGAGAAAAATATGCTCCAGAAATAAGATCTTTTGCTTTGACATTAAGTTTTTATTCAATGAAATCTTATAATTATGTTCGGGAAAAATTCAATAACACTTTACCACATCCTGCTACATTATCCAAATGGTATCAGTCTGTAGATGGTAGTCCAGGATTTTCAGAACAGGCTCTTGTTATAATAAAGAGAAGGGTTATGGAATTTGCTGATCAAAAAAAGGAAGTTTTGTGCAATTTGCTAATGGATGAAATGGCTATAATGAAAAGAGTTGAATGGAATGGGAAAAAATTCACTGGATTTGTGGATCTTGGATCAAACAATTCTCTTATTGAGGATAATTCAGAAGCAAAGAATGCTCTTGTTTTTATGTTAGTTGCAATAAATGACCATTGGAAAATACCAGTAGGCTACTTCCTTATTGATGGGTTAACTAGCATGGAACGAGCATCACTGACACGCAAATTGTTGTCTTTTTTACATGTTACTGGTGTTAAAGTTACCTCAATAACATTTGATGGAGCACAATCTAATTTTAATATGGTAAAGTGTTTAGGAGCAGATTTTCAGGATCCTACAGCACTGAAAACATCGTTTGAGCATCCAGAAACAAAAGATCCTGTTTACATTTTTTTAGATCCTCCACACATGCTAAAGTTATGGCGTAATTGTTTAGCACATGTAGGTACGTTAACAGATAGTAATGAGAACTTTGTAGAATGGCGGTATTTTCAATCCCTGGTAGAACTTCAAAACGAAGAAGGGTTACATGCAGGGACAAAAATTAGAAATAGACACATTAAATTTAAAAATGAAATCCAGAAAGTTAAGATTGCTGCACAGACGTTCAGCAATAGTGTCGCAGATGCCCTCAACTTTCTAGAAAATGATTTAAATCTAAATTATTTTAAAGGTTCCTCCTCTACAGCTGAGTTTTGTAGAATTGCAAATAATTTGTTTGATATTTTTAATGTGCGAAGAACCTATTCAAAGCAAAAATATGGAAAACATTTGTCAACAGAATCTGCAAAAACAATTTTTGATTATTTGGACATATGTAAAAATTATATTCTTGGCCTTAAATTAAATGGATACCCATTATTATAATCACAACGCAAAACAGGTTTCTTAGGGTTTTTAATTTGCATTGAGAGTTTGAAATGTTTTTATACAAAATATATTGATGTTCCAGAACCATCCTTAAATTATTTACTGACATACAAAACTATCTCAAGTAGTTTTGGGGGTTCAAATAACAATCCAACAGCAAGGCAATTTGAAGCCATATATAAGCGACTTCTTAGTCACACTGAAATTAAAGGCAGTAGATTTGGAAATGCTATACAACTTGATAACACATCAATACTAAATGTATCTTCAGTGACTACTAGTAATCTCAATGAAAATTTAGAAAATTCTAACGAATTCATTACTATGTTGAACTCTTTTGATCAAAGTTATATTGAGCTTTTTAACTGTTTTAGTTTACCTCAGTTCAGTGATGATGTGGTCGCTTATATAGCTGGATTCGTTGTTAAATGTTTAAAAAAATGTATTGTATGTACTTCTTGCTTAAATTTATTGGAACAAGAAGAAACTGTGTCCTTGTTGCAAATAAGAAAAACATTTGGAAAATTGTTTAATGCCTCAAATTTTGTAATAAATATATGCAGGACTGCAGAAAAATATTTCAGATTGTTTTTAATAAAAGACAACCTATTTTCTAAAAGACACAAAAATATAACGACTTTTCTTGTATTAGGTGCCATTAGAAATATAGATGATTCCATTTTTGCAATTGCGTTAACCCACTCAGACGATTTGTTAAGTGAACATCCTCTACAAATTATTAAATTAATTTTAAAACATTATTTTAAACTCAGAATTCACCATGAAACGTTCAAATTAAAAGATTCCAAAACAAATAGAGTGAGAAGTTTGCTAACAAAATCTGTTTTGTTTCAAAACCAATAAAAAAATGTATTCTGTTTTTCTTTTTTTACAATATTTGTAACTTTTATATTTTTTTATATTTGTTATAAAATAAATACATTAAATCAACTTTGTTTTATTTTTGTGTTATATTGCATAGATACAGTAGTTTATTATATAGGTAGCCAGTTTCAAGAAAGTTCAAAATTGTTGCTTTTAGACATTTAGACTGAGTAAATTGAAATTTATGATATACATACAGATCACATTTTCAAGCTCAAATAATATTTAACTCGGCATCAATAACTAACGAACTATTATAAAAAGGTAGGTCATAAATGCTACTATATTATTATTCTCTTTGAACATATCGAAGCGCAAATAAAAGTTACTCATTAGAAAACAATTGAAAACTCTTTTTTTCAAAACCAGCACATGCCCGCATTAACTGTGACAATTAGTGCTTAATTGTATTTACCGACACAATTTGTGATTTCCTACAAAATGTATGTTTTTTTGCGTTTCCTGAAAGAAAAAAACTGATTTTGGACATGTGTCGTTTTTGTCTTCATACCTATAAAACTATAAATAAGATGGAAATAATAGAAAAGTCCTAACGTTTGGATACCTAACTGAAGATAGAAATTGCTTCCGATTATACCAACTACCTACTAAAACTTTTTTATCTATACAATACTAAATTGATGTAAATTTATTTATTTAACGCAAATTCGTCAACTGAAATAAGTTAATATATTTTAAACCCTAAAAGTAGAGACGCCGCTGATAATAAAGTACTTTAGTTCCCTTCACCCCCCCTTTCCATATTCCCCCCTTGTACCAAAACAAACGGTATTGGATGCTACCTCTATGAAATATATATGCTCGAAGGATATTGGCATATCTACGCACAGATTACATAACGAAAAAGTATGCTGTTGCGATCAATTGAACAAATATATTTCATATCCATTTTTGGTAGTGAGAACACTGCAAAAAAATTAAATCCAGCAATCACAGTTCATATTTTGGACACAAAAGTACTATTATTTTTAAAATTTTTGATGTGACAATTCTGTCAAACTAATTGTCAGTATATTTTTTAGTTATTGAGATTAAATATACAATAAAATGAATTATTTTTGTGTAGAATCGATAAACAATTTTTATTTTTATTTGTTCCAAATTTTGAATAAATCTTAAATTTGAATTAAACTATATGAAACTAATTTAATTAGATGGACTAAAACTAAAATTATAAATATGGAGGTGGAGGTGAGGATACGGCATCTGTCTTCCATGCGAGAAGCCCGGGTTCGAATCTGGACAAGGACTAATTAAACTAAATATTTATTTTTTGGCATGTTTATTTTATAAATTAGTAAAAGTCATTAATTATTTTAAAATAGTTATTTGTGTTTTTTAAATTTGTAGATTTTTGTTGGTGTAAAGCTTAAGTGAATTGTTCATATCTACTCTTGTTGCACATACTACTATATGTATGTAACAGAGCTGGGACGAATCCTCGAAAAATGGATTCGAATCACGAATCCGAATCACGAGATGTGATTCGAATCACGGATCCAATGTTCGAATCCTTTAAAAAAAAGGATTCGAATCAAGTGATTCGAATCCTTTTTTTCGGATCACGGATACGAATCACTGTCAGTGTTATACTGTGATATTAATTATATTTGCTTTCGAATCTAATACTGTTTTATACCTCGGTCCTAAAATATTTAACGCACTTCCGGTGGAATGTAAAAACCTAAATTCGATAGTTCTTTATAGATCTAAATTGCAACAATGGATATTAACTAAATAAGGACAAATATTTTAAGATTTTATTAATTTAAATATAACTAAAATCTAAAATCCTTTAGCTAAAAAGAACTTTACTTATTTGCAATTATCCAATTATCTATGTATATGATAATTATTTCCTAATTTTATCATAGAAAATTATTTCCCCGTATAGAGCTTTTGCGCCCAAACAAAACATTTTAAACTGCGTTTTTCTCGAAATAATGTTTTCTGGAAATACGAGGGTCTTTCATAGGACGGCAGCCCTGAGGTACTCCCTTACTAACAAAAAAATAATCATATGAATCGGACAAGGTGGTAAAGCATTATCGCTAAACATACATAAAAAATGAAGAGTTTGAGGATTTTGTCATGGACCCAATTATTAGATTTGGACCAAATTTATATGGAACTGCCCCCTTTCTAACAAAAAAGCATCATTGAAATCGGACACCGTGTTAAAGAATTATCGCTGAACATACATAAAAAAAATATCGCGACGAATTGAGAACCTCCTCCTTCTTTGATTTGTTAATTCTGTAATCGTGCACAACGCCAAATACATCGGTTTTCTATTCAGTCTCAGTCTGTTTTAGTTTTTACTTTACAATTCGCGACAAGTCAAAGCTTGAGTCGGCCGTTCGCGCCGGCGTAGTTTGGTCTCTAAAATGATCCGAGACTGATATTGATGATTCGAATACGAATCCTTTAGGATTTTCTCTGCGAATCCGGATCACGGATCCTTCTTTTCTAAAGTATTCGAATCCCG
>OV651815.1:4231413-4251413 GCA_927349885.1 Psylliodes chrysocephalus
AGAAATGATAGTACCAGAAGAGTTGAATGGTCATTGTGTAGAATAGTTGAAGTTTACGAAGAAAAAAAATAAACGACTTTATGTATTGGAGATGTAAGAAAAAGAAGAAGGTGGAGTAGAAGAGTAGACAACAAAAAAAAAATAGACAATGGTGAGCCTAATAAAGAAAGAAGATGTAGAAGAATTTTAAAATAACCGGAAAGGTTAGAAGTTTGAATCCCGGGTCCAGAGGATGTTAAAAATAGTTTGTGTTTTGTTAATGTTTTAATTTTTATCAAATAACCTTTCTTGTATTTTATATTTGAGGAACCCCTGTATTTTGCATCATTGACACTTTAACCCTCTAGCAGTGGGGTAAACAACCACTAGAATTTAGGTAGGGAAAGTAATATGTGTGGTACATTTTTGAAAAGGTGAGTATATAAGAAATTTAGTAATGCCAATATTGTTGGAATTGGGCTTCGTAGCAAAAAATTAATTTTTCAAGTGTCCTCAAAGAAAATAGTCCAGAGAAAATAAATCCGGTGATCTTGCAGGCCATTAAATTGGGCCTCTCCTTCCAATCCACTGCCAAGGGTACCGGTTATTTAAAAATTCTCTTACAGCACCAACATAGTGCGGAGGTGATTCATCTTGCTGGAAATGAAACTCATCAACATTATGATTTGGGTCATTTCCTAATATTTCTGTTATAAAATGGTCAATTTTATGTTCTAGCATGTTTAGGTACACCTTCCACGTACATACAGAACTTAAGCGAAAGACTCGAAAAGGTATACGAATTCGCTCGGCAATGTTTGTCAAGTTAATAGCGATAAAACAGAAGCTAGAATCGACATGAATGCCACAGGGACACATTTTGAGAGAGGTGATCCAGTATAACTGGATCACCTACTAGTTTCCAATTCAACATTAAAAGCACTAGCTGTGTTCTCGTCTCTATGACCATCAGAATTTAATTTTGTTCTGCAGTATCTTGCCATATGACCTCTATTGTGACACTTGTAACATTTGCCGGAAAATTTTTTGAAACTTCTTTTATGTTTTTTAAGTGACATGGCTGTCAATGCAGTTTCTGCTTCTTCAATAGAGGTTAGGTTGGATTCTTCGTCCAGTAATCGAGCAGTTAGGTTTGCAATGGTCTGTTTGGTTTCATCTAACGAAAGCCAAGCTTGACGAACATTTCGGTATTTCGATGGCAGCGAACTTAAGATTTTGGTCATTACTGCTGCATTACTGATTATTTCCCCAGCGTCTTTTACTTGCTTCGCCAAATTTTCTACTTTCGCAATATGATGAGCAACGGAGTCGTTTGGATCCATCTTATATTGATGAAACCGTTCGTGTACAAGCATTTTGCTCATCTCAGACTTCTGCATGTAGATTGCATTTAGTTTATCAAGGATCTCTTTAGACGAATCACAATTCTCAACCAAAGTTATTTGAGAATAGTTCATTGCCGCAGTGAGAGTGAACATTGCTTGAGCATCCTTCTTGCACCAGGCTTTCTGATCATCACCATCATTCGGCGGCTTGGGAGCTGTCCCAGCTGCTACGTCATATATTCCTTTTGCTTTCAAGGCACATTTCATTTGAAAGGTCCACTGCTGGTAATTGCTTCCATCAAACTTATTGATGCTAGTAACATCCGCACCTTTTTCGCACATTTTTAATCAGTTTCTTGAAGGGTATATATAAACTCGACAAACGATACTTTCCTCAGCGTATTACTGGGCCCATAACCTGTGTGATTTGGTTAAATTTATATATCTGCAGAAACACACTGCTATCTTTGTAACTGATTTATTTATATCAAATATAAAATAAAAAGGCGATAGGATGACTTTTATATTATCGTGACTTACACGTAAACAGTACTCAAAAATCATTTGTTTCAATATACCGAATGATCACTAATATAAAAGTCTAACAATATATAAACTATGTACTTATACAGCACAAAACATAACAAAAGAACTAATTACTTAACAACAATATTGGCATTACTAAATTTTTTATAAAATAACTTTTTCAAAAATGTGCCACTACTCGAAGTGTCAATGATGCAATGTGCAAAGAGGGGGAATACTTTATATTGGACCACACTGTATAATCTTTAGTTTTTGATAGTAGATATTGTCTATAAATTGTTACCCCGTACAATTAACTGTGTATTGGATAACCTAATTTGTAATCAATAATATACGGTCAGTTTGTCCATGCAAATTATTTCACGTCTACTATAATATAATAATGTTTCGTATTATATTGTCCACGGGCCGCTTTACTGTACAACCTCGTCCAAATCAGTGAGAAGCAATCGTACAGATATTTTCGTAGTGGGCTGGTAAACTGTCAGTCACTCGTTTCGATCCCACGTCAAATGTCAGAACGTCGTGCCTCTTATACGCGCTTCATTTCATCCTTACCTTCGTTTCTTTCGTAGTTTTTATTTCATTGTGAGCGTTTTTGTATTTTACGTATGTATCAATATGATACTTTGACTGACATCTTTAATATCGAAGAACAGAGAACGTGTTATTAGCCATCTTGATATTTAATGTTTAATACATATTTATTAGCTGTAGATGCTTCGCGGTGGCTGTGCATGTATAAATGAGACAGTATGACGTTTGTAAAATGGCCGAAGGTAGATTACAATAATTTTTTTTATATATAGTCATTAGATCTGGTTGAGAAATATTAAATTTTAAAATATGTGGGACTGCCGATCTAAAATTTTTTGGTCAAAATCCTCGAGCTTTTAAATGGGATTGGAAATGTCACACGCATCTCCAATAAACTGCTCATTACCTATTAGTAATAAAATTAAAATAATTGCTTATGAAATTCCATGTTTTACAACATAAATATAATCGTACTTGCATTGCTAATCTTTATAGAGTTTAAAAAAATAGTTTAGAAATATCTATTTTTAATTTTGATCAGTTAAATGTTTTGAATTTAAAAAAAAAAAATTTGGTTTAATTCAGTTTATTGAAACTGTGTGAATTAAGACAAAATCTAAAGAAACAGCTACTTTAGAATGGATTGGGTGTCATTTTAAGGATCATTCAGACTACAGTTATATTCGAAAAACATCGCCTCCCAAAAAGAGGCAAATTTAGATAATGTGCTTTAATATTGCGACATGCTATTGCTCCTGTGGATCAGAAGCCTATGATTTTGTATTATTTCTTCAGGAATATATAGAACAAATAATTGAAAAAAAAATAAATGTACCACTTATTTACAGGAGATACCAATATGAATTTATTCTTAAACCTTATGTGAATATTTAAATATTTTAAATGAACATAGTTATATTTCTATTATAAATATACCTACAAGAGTTCTGAGTGATAGTAAAACTTGTTTGGATCACATTTTTTTATAAACTAGATGTAATAATTATGAGAATATTTTACCACTAATATTACAAAATGACAACAGATCATTAAACTACTATTTTACAAATAATTATACAAGAAAAGAATCCACAGCATTATTACAAAAATTATATAAAACATATGGATTATTAAAAAATACTTGCTATGGTAAAAACCGTTTCATGGGAGAGTGTACTCCACGGAGGATCCAAAATCTGCAATAAATAAACTTGTAAATATACTATCCAATATTATAGTAAAAGTACTATTTTTGAAACATTTAATAGAAAAATAAAACAATTGCACCGTGAGTCACAAATTCGGTACTAGATAAGATAAATGAAAAATACAAAATATTCAAACAATTACAGAAAACACCAAATAATTTGCAATTAAAAAATAGGTATAAGAGTTATCGAAATACAGTAACAAATAAAATTCAATTCACTAAATTTAACTATTATAAAAAAACAAATTGATTTAAATAAAGGCAGTTCCAGTGAACTATGGCGCATTGTGCAATGTTCGAGTGGGAATAAAAAACTGCAAGATAGAATTGACAAAATTAAAAATAAAGATGAGTTATTAAATGCTAACGACATCTGCAATGATTTTAATGTACAGTTTGCTAAACTGGAAAAAAATTGGTCTAAAAAAATTGTAAATGGTAATCCTCATAAGTTTACTAGAACTCTACAAAATAATTCAATGGTGTTTCTAGAAACAAATGAAACTAAAGTTTTAAATCTAATTAACTGCTTAAAAAATAAAAAATCACAGGGTTTTGATAAATTTTGTGCAAAAGTTTAAAAAGTTCTGGCATTTTCCAACAGCATTCAAAACCTCTACCTATTTTTAAAAAAGGTGATACATCTAGCTGTAGTAAATACAGATTAATTTCTCTATTGACTTACTAATCGAAAATTTTTGACATTCTAATAAAACGTAGACTTATTTCTATCTTAAACAAATATTATAGCCTATCACCTATGTAGTTTGGTTTTAGAGAAAAAGAATCTACAAATAATGCATGATAACACAAATACACAAATACACCACAGCCTGCAACAAAATCAACCATGTTTATGTATATTTCTAGATCTCAGTAAGGCGTTTGCTATTACTATGTCTAGAGGACATAGGAATAAGAGGAAACTGTTTATCTTTTTTTAAAAGTTACCTAACTAATAGATATCAAACTGTAAGAGTAAATGGGGAAACTAGTATTCGAAAGATAATTGAGTATGGAGTATCTGAAAGCAGTGTCTTAGGACCCATACTGTTTAATGTATATATAACAATAGCCTGTTTTCTACTGGTTGCATCCGTAATATTTTAGGATTTGCAGATGATATTGCATTTTTTTATAATTCTTAGAATTGGAATGAACTTAAACGATTTCATTTAAATAAAAAAAGCTAAATACTTACCATTTAGCTGCAATATTAGAGGTCTTCCATTTAATAGCCCGAGAGCTTTAGCTAACAGTTTTATGTGACCTGTTGGAAAGTCAGTTCAGCAAGCATCTGGTGAAATTACCAGAAATGTGGTATTAAATGAAATTCTCAATTAGATTACTATACTTAAATATTAGATTACTCTACTTAAGTCTAATCTATAATACTATCACATAAATATCATGAATCCTAAGAAACATGGTATCCTTCGTTTTTTGGAAAGGCATGTATTTTTTTTATATTTAAAACACGACTCCACGCGTGCGCATCCACAGGTAATAGCTAGTATTAAATAAAGCTGCGCCTCGCCTACCCAATTGCCTAATATAAAGTAGATGAGAATAACCAAAAATGCGTGTTTTTAGATTACCAAAATTTAGTCCAAAAAAATTAATTAATGTTAATTAAAAATTAAAATTTAACAATAATCAAGATAATGTATTTTAAAATTTCACCACCAAAACTTTTGTAAGATTTAAAAAACGGGTATATTTTATTTTTGTAGTAATTGAAAAGTACCAATCCTTCAAGAAAATTTATACCTGTATGTATATTCTAAATATGTTTTTTTTTTTTTGTATACGTAAATAGCAGCTTGATGATACAAAATTTATGCTGGCCTATCCGTTCTCTTCCTTTGGCAACCTACATAATTATAATTTTTTGTGTTTAAGATTTGTTCATCATTAGCAAACGAGTAGAATTTTTGCAACTATGTTTGATCGCCGTTGAAGAGTTACCGGAGCAAAATACAAGCAATTATTTTTATTTATCAACACAATCAAACCTTTTGTTCATCATTTTGAACATCAGAGAAAAGGGCGAAAGCGATAGGGTCTGGGTTATACCGCATTTACGACAGGGACGGTCTTCAAAACCCACATCGAAAGTGTTTTTTTTTTTATTATTTGTAAGACATATTAAAACGGTAATTAAAGGATGCAAATAAATATGTGTAAGTCTTTTCTATAAAGTTTTTGATACACATTTTTGATATATTTGTAGGTATTTTTTAACTAATGTTTTGAAGATAAAATCTTGAAGTAGGTCGATTTTTAAAATTTTTGGTGTAACAACTTTACCTTTTAGGTCGTCCTCCTCTCAAATTTTTAAATAAATAAGAAACCTGTACCGTAAGATGCTTAAAAGATTACACGGAATACGATGCAGGGTAGATTTTTCTCTCAAGTATTTTGCCATCCTCATTTCACTATATTAAGTATATTTAAAAAAGAAACAAAAATTCAATGAAAAATATAAAATATTTATTTAAAAGAATATTTAACAGAAAATCTTGCGGATTATTTGTTAAAATAAATAAAAAAACAAATAATATATAAAAATATGAAAACAAATCAAGTCTATTCTTTCGTATTGTGAAATTTTTCACACACAATTTGTTTTTTGGAGTGCAAAACAAACACAAAACAATTTTACTGGCAGCATATTTGATTGCATTTTCTATCTTTTTTTTTTTTTCGATCGCCTAAATAAGAGCGCGTACGAAAAGGCTACTCCAACTGTAAAATCTGCACAAATCAAGCGATCACGTCACCAATACGTGAACCGTACATGCACAAAATGTGTCTAAAAAGAATACCTTGAAATACAAACGTGCCCCATGTTGCATTATATTTTTTATACAAATAATAATAAGTATTTATTAAATCATTGAAAAATATAGTAAGAAGGTGCTAATTGACAATAAATTAAATCAGCAAAGCAGAAAATTTAAATTTTACCAAATATTCTAAAAATTATAAGTGTGTGGTGCGTTTTTAAGGCGTATCGTACGACGAAGGAAAATATCTTTAACCCCCTCGAGAATCTGGGGATCTATGTGTCCCACGCAATTTCAAAAAATTCTAATAGCATCTATTGCTCCTGAGAATTCATGTAAATTACATCTATCCAAAGTTTGAAGTGAAAAAATGTCAAGAGGAGAGTCAGATTTCCAAGTTTTAAATGAAGGTATTGTAAGTACCAGATGACAAGATAGTAAACATGTGCTGCTAATGTCATGGTACATCTACTGGACTTACTGGAACAAAACTCCGAAGTGGTGAACATGCTGAGATTGAGTGTTCCGAAGCAAGTATCTTCTACAACAAATTCATGGGGGCAGTGGATCTGCCGGATCAAAAAGTATCTACCTATGACTATGACCGCAAATCCACCAAATGGTGGCAAAAAATTGTTATAAATTGGTAATGTCTGCTGTTGTTAATTCATGGATAATACACAACGATATAAATAAGAAGTAAAACAGTTTATGGAGTTTTTTAGTTCCATTGGCTTAACAACTACTCGAACAAGGAAGATCAAGACCGAAAGTAAAGAGACACTTGAGAGGTCGCTCTGGAAGATCTTCTAAACGTCAGAAAGTAATGGTTAATATCGGGGACCATTTGTCAAAGCAAGGTGCAAGTATAAGGCGATATTACCGCTGCTATCTCTTCAAGAAGGAAACCAGAACCAAAACCATTTGTGTTGCATGCAACTATACTTAGTGTAAGACGTGTTTTCTACCACATCATTCTTGATTTTCTATGCTATACTTTGTAACTGTTTCAATAAACCATATCTTAAACTTGATTTAGACTAATGGGACACATTGTTCCCACAAAAAAACCTTACTAAGATACAGTTGTCCCATGTCCTTGGAAAGGACTCAAGGATACGAAAAAAATGTACATAATTTTTATTACTATTAGAAGCCTATTGATGCTATTTTCATGTTTAAAAACCTTTGGATAGCAGCAGAACGATTTACGTCCTGAAAGGGTTAAATAACTTTAAATAAAAATAATTAAGAGCTTGTGTTCAAACTGGAAATTCTTCATTTCTTTACAATAAAAGAAACGTTTATGTTGAAGTAGACCTTGATTTTAAAAAACTCTTTAAAAATTCAATTTCACTGCGTCGCGTAGAATCCATTTATACTGAGGTAATTTTTGTTCTACTCTACTCACTGTAGACAGTTTGGATACTAGCAGTTTCTACATACTTTATTATATGTTCTTGTTTTATCACTAACTTTACTTGATATTGATTTTTTAATTATGTGGACCCTGAAACATTTTTTTTTATTATTTGACTTTGGTCTGTTTCTAACTACGGCGTTCAAACACTGATGCTGCTGAGCATGCTATCTAAAAATATCAAAGCAGTTAACACTAATAATTATATTATATTATGTTTTAAAGATTTCTTATATGTGGATATAAGGCATTTTTAATATATGCCTTCCTAATGAAGTTATATATGCAATGAGGTGTCTCAAGTTGGGTCATTACTTTTAAGAAATATGCGTAGTGGCATGTACGGGCGTGAGGGTGAGTGACACGCATCCCAACGGGTTTTTAGGATTTTTTACAATAGTTCTATATTTTTTAAAAAATTATCCGGTATTTCTGAAATTTTCAAATGCTTTGATCTATACAAGTTATAAAATTAATTTTAAAAAAATATTCCGACAAATCTCAATTTGTCGGAATATTTATTTCTCAAACCTCCTCGTTTTTAGAAGTAGGATTAAAAATTTTAAAATCATGCAGATGCCTTTTAAAATTGATAATTTTGATTGCCTCATAGGTCAGATCCTGACCAATTGTATATGGAACTATCCCTAATAGTCCAGGATCCGTAAGTAGGGTCGACCTTCACCCATCTGTTTAATGGATAAAACTTATTTTTTATTAAATAAAATATGTTTTTAAATATACCGCAAATGGGTTGCCTAAAAAAATATGGTCACGGCCATTTTCTGTGTACAAATAAATAAAGTATAAAAATCATGATAAAAGTTGTTTGTGATTATTATTATTTTGTTCCTACACATGATTTTCCTAAAATGAACCTTATTTGAGATATTTGAGGAAAAGTGCAAATTTCGAATTTTGAAGACCTCAAAAACGTATGAAGAGAAAAACATCAAATTTTAAACTTAAGCTTTAATCCATCCTGCAGTGAGCTGATTAAAGTTTGGGCATAGTTGAAGCATCTGGGGAATACTTTACAGGGTGTCGTTTTTTTTACTAAAAAAAAAAAAATAGTCTGGACCGTATTTTCTTAGGCAACCCATTTGCGGTATATTTGTAAATATATTTTATGTAATAAAAAGAATTTTTCATCCATTAAACAGATGGGTAAAGGTCGACCTTACTTCGGATCTTAGACTATAAGGTATCCCCTTTCTAACAAAACAATATCATAGAAATCGGACAACATACTAAAGAATATTTGCTGGACATACATAAAAAAAAATATTTCGACGAATTGAGAAAAACATTCGCCAATCGACCAAGTACATAGATTCACAGATACCGTCGACAATTTCTAGAACAAAAAATGCTCTATTGTCTATTTTGATGTAGCTTAGGCTTTCGACAAAGTTTGGCACTAAGACCTGAATCAAAAACTGAACCTGTCACATCAATGCTCATAATTATTAAAATCCTATTTATCAGAAAGGTAGTTCAGAATTAAACAAAAAGAAGCATAGTTTCACAAAAGAGCAATGAGGACAGGAGAACCTTAAGGTAGGTTCATTACTGTACTGTAACATTTTAAAATTCCAGTTAAAAATGTTATTTTGATTGTGTGACATCCTGTATAAATAGTATTCGATTAATTTAAATTTAATTATTTCCGTACGCAATATTCCTAAAAAAGGGAAATTTCATGAAGTGGGAGACAGTAAAGCAAACGATTTTGCCATTAGATTTTGAAATTTCATTTTATCGATATTATCTCCTAGTATCTGCTAGTATTTGCTAGTGTTTGGCTGTACAAGTGAAAACGAATAAGAGCATTTAAAAGTAAAAAGAACAAGAAAAAACGAGATATGGTGTTCGTGCTCGAGTATCAAAATTATGGAAAATACGAGATTTGGTTTTCGTTCCTGAGTAGCAGAATTATAGTTCGACTGCATCCTATGGAAGTTGCCACCCAAAACAAAGTATTAACTAATAGTGGCTTTTTTTATTATTGGAGATATAAAAGTTAATTTATCAGCTTAAATTTAATATTTACTTGTTCCTGAACATTTTCATTTTTTACTGAATAAACTAATTCATTTTTATAAATATATATGTTGAATCTTATTTTTTTAAAGGTTACAACAATTTTCTTTTGCCTAAATTTGATATAAGTTTTAATTAATTTTCTTTTGATAAAGCTAGAGTTTATAATTCTAACTAGCTTTCTAAAAATAAAAAAAAGAATTATTGGCGCCCCACTCTTCCAGAAAACTATTATCCCCAAAGGTGTTCATTAGAATAGCCGAATTCACGACTGAGAAAACTATATGGTCAATGTGCTCATTTCTTTTTAAGTTGATTAAAGGTAAGTAATGTTAAATTTCTATGAGCTAGTCAAAATTTCTTATAAGTGTTTTGAAATTGACATTTTATTGCAAAGTAACGCCGACATATTACAAATTAGCGCTCCAACGTGTCGACATATTGTACTATACCAAAGATATTTCCAATCTTGAGCCTAATACTATCGCAATATTTGCTTATGATATTGCAACCCTGCCTGTTGGAAAAAATAACGTAGACTTTAATAAAAATTTTAAAAATCTAGAAAACCAGATTAACACCTGGGCAAAATGATGGCGAATAAAACTTAATTAAATGAAGACAAATCTGTCCATATCAACTTCAGCAACAAAGAAAATAAATATAATATTATTGACATTCCTTTTGCCAATACATCAAAATATCTGGGAATGACACTTGATGATAGACTTCGCTGGAAAGTTCATATTAAAAAGAAACGCTAAAAGATTGTAAAAAAATACGAAAGAATGTATTGGTTGCTATTATAAAACTCCAAATTATCCACATACAATAAACTGCTCCTTTACAGGCAGATTTTATTGATATGGATATATGGTATCCAGCTTTGGAGCTGTGCCAGTAAAAGTAACATCCAACGTTTTCAGTATAAAGTATTAAGGAACATCGTTGATACACCCTGATACTGTCGCAATATTAATCATCATAAAGATCTTAAAGTGGAGACTGTTGAAATATACAATAAAAATATTTGCTCCAACATGGGAACGTTGAGGTTATCCAGCTCCTAAACAATGCAAGTCTAATAAGAAGATTCAAGAGAATCAAGAGCCTTTTAAGTTGGTCTAGTGATGTTAGATAAAAGAAGAGTATAGTGCCGTATTCTGTTAGATTTTAAGGTACACTAGTGTGTAGAATTTTAGTTTATGAAGTGTTTCATTTATAGATGAGTTAGGTAAGAATAAAACTGCTAATTGATCTTAATAATGGTAAATACTTTACTTAATGCATTTATTTAAAAAAAATGTCCTGATGCCTCCAACTGCGAGAATATTAAGTGTACTCTTTTTATTTTTAAAATTGTTTTAATTTTTTTTTCCGCCTAATGATAGTTATAAGTTTCTTTCTGTTTATTTTGTAGCTGGCTATATGATTAGTAATATTTGCAAAAAAAATCATCTTTATTGGCATGGCAGTGCTTTTATTTGATGTTATATAAGAAAAAGATATCACCGACAAGAAAAAATATATTTATTGGAATTGGAATTTAGATAACGTTTTTTATGTTATAAACATCTTCAGGGTGTAATCTCTTTGGCACAAAACGTGAAGCCGGCGCTGGACCGTATCTCGATTGAAAATTCTTTTAATTTAGCTTTCTGCTTGTTTAAAGAAAACCCTTTTTTCCTCTGCCTGCGTTTTATTTAATTTGTCATTTTATTGTACTGGCCATTCGGCGGAGACGTGCGCTCAGATATCGCGAATTTTTTAATTGCCAAGGACTGAGATAACAAAATCAAAATGTTAATTAACAATCTGGGTGTGCTCTCTAGTTAAAATTAAAGAAAAATACTCAGCCTCTGAATATTTCATTACAACAGACATCATTTTTATTTTATTTGTTTGGCATACAAACGAAAGGCAAGTCAGTGGCAGCGAAATTAGCAAAAAGGACAATTTTTCATCCTTAAGGCAATAAACTACTTGATTCTATAAAAAAGTACACACACATAAACACGCCATCAAATGAATAAACAAAATTTTGTTTTTTAAATTAAATAATTTTTTTAATGATGTACTTTTGGCTGGTATATCCTGCAATTTTCTTGACTTTCGGTTTCTTAAACAATAAAATGTTTTAGCAGCAGGTTGTCTTCAACAGATTGAGATAAAGCTTAACTATAGACTCTAGGAAATTTAAGACAACTTAACTGTATCCAAAATCATCTAATTAAGTCGGTATAAGGCCAAGTCTACACTATGCGAAAATACGTATGCCTATAACTAACGGACTTATCTCACAACTGTCAACAAGCACTAGTGAACTGTCAGTTTTGTTTTTACATTTTGTAATATTTTATATTTCCAGGGCATATTTTTAACGATTTTATAGTTTCTAGAATGTTTTTTAGCGAATTTTGTTAGTTGTAAGTCTAAACATTACTACTTAATGTTTATTAACCTTAAAATATACATTTGGAGAAGTTCCACGTCCTACGTAAGTAAATAAAAAACATGGGCAGTACACGTATATTGTAGAATATAATTAGTAATTTTTCACGCAGGTTTTCTACAAACTCTAAAGCAATGAAAAATTGGATTCAAAACCTAAAATTAAGAACAGTTACAGTTAATAAAATTAACAAAAACACTCAAATATATTAGAAACATTTTTTAAATTATGATATTGTTATAAAATCTTTCGGGAAAGACGAATATAAAACTGAAAGTAATTTCTATTTTATTCAATTCTCAACTTGAATCGTCGTCAAGTAAGTTATAATATTATTATTCAATACAATACCTACAAATTATTCATACATATTAAACTTAGAGTTTAAAAATTATTGCTATATTGTATATCCTCCTTGACAAAGTAAAATAAATCTTAGTTTTTCCTGGAAAGAAATTTTTTTATGAAAATATGTACTACTCCAAAGGACCAAAGAGTTTCTTGTATCTTCTAAAACATAGCAATGAAATAAATTGTACTTAATTATATTGTAAATATTTCATAATTTTTTTTAAGTTTAATTTTCTTTCTACTGAATGTAGTGAAAGTTGAGATTTATAATTGTAATTTTCACATACTGGATGAGAAAATTAAAGTTGTTCTACTGACGTTGTTCCACCGACATTGCTCCAGAAGCTACAACTGGAGGTTATTCAATTTATAAAGAAGACATCTATAAAAAAGTCTAAATTTAGAGAAAAAATACTAGGTAAATTTAAAAATGCCGGTTTGTAGAAAATATTTATGGCACATATCATTTTGGAGATTATCAAAAGATTTAAAATTCCAAAAACTTTAAAAACATGTTGAAAGTTTATTAATGAGAAGTTTGTTAATCTAGAACAAGTCAGAGAGGGTTATTCTCTAATTTTCAGCCGAAAACACATAGTAATGAAAGCGCCAAGCGGACTTCTCAACAAAACTCAATCACCAAAACGACTAACATGCGATTATGGTATTCTCTAATGCTAGGCGATTCTGCTATTTGTAAGTGATTTTAATTTTTGTTGTAAGCTATCATAATTAAAAATCGTAAATGCTGATTGGTCCAAATATCTAAGGTTAAGATTTGAATATCATTTTGACATTAAAATAATAAACTTTATTAGAATATATTGAGGCACATTCCAGAATTATAAGGTATTAAAAACATAATAAACAGCATATATTTGCTGATATTTTAACATTCAAGTCATATTATTTAGGACCATATTTTAATGTTTGACTTATCTATATCCGAAAATAGTAGCCTTAAATGTAAAAACTTGAAGCGCAAACAGCAAAAAGCTATTCATTTATAACTTTAGTTTTTTCAAATACGTACAGCACAGTAAGTAGAGAATACCAAAGCATTTGTGCTTTACACTTTTGTTATTGTTTGTAACGTTTCTAGAGATTCTGAATAATTCAGCGAAGTAGAAGAAGGTTTCAATTTTATCCTTTTTTTATTTGTAATTACCACTATCAATACTTTTATATTGTAGTTTTTTATTAATTTTATATTGGATTTTCATATTTAATTCTTGAAGTGTTTTTAATTATTATATCCTTTGTTTAAACAGTTTTAAATAAAGTATTATTGAGTTTTGTATATAAAAAATAATTATTGCACATAAGTTGTACTTGGTTTACAAGCAAAACAGACCTATATTTTGATCGATTGTCAAGTTACGCGGCACCCATTTAGCACTAGCCTTTTCATATCTAAATATTGACGTAATATGCAATATACGCGGTTGTATTAAATGCCTCTTTTGTTATCTTTTTTAACTTTACTCAGCGATCATTCATGACGATTTCAAGGACTTTTTGGAAAATTGTTTTTTATCGGTAGCTATTTTTGGTCTGCCGTAACGTGGTGCATCCTTTATGTTTACTCTACTGCCTTTAAAATTTACCACCCAGTTTGCAACTTTTGCATACGAAGGACAAGACTACCCCTACTTGGTAAACATCCAAGTCTTTTAAAAAGGAATGCTTTATCAGAGCTACGAAATTCGTTTTTATTTTTAATTAGAAAAATGTAAGAATTGATAAAAATTTTACAGCATTTATATTAACAATGATGCTTTAAAAACAACTGATCAGCATGCGCATCTAGCGCCATCTTTTTGTTCATTCTAAAAATATTCCAAGCAGGGACGGTATCTCCATTAGTTCATTTGTGCATTGAACACCCAGTTACATTTCATAAAAATACATTATTTTTAAATAATAACATAAAAATAATAATTCAATTTTAATAAGTTTATTGTTTTTATACATGTTAATATCTATTTTTGGGTACGCCACTGCGCTCTGGCTAATCGTGTTTTCGTGGCGCGCTTTTATTAGTGAGCTCGCGGAGTAAGTAGTGATGCCGCGAGACGAGAGTTTCTCGTCTCTTGTCTCGTCTTGTTTCGTCTCAAAAAGACAAAGTAATTTCGTTTTTATTTCACGACTAATCTGGGCCACTTATTACTTTAAATTTCAATTGTAAAACGACTGTGTCAGACGGACAGACAGAGAGACATAAGTGTTTTTTATTGCCAAATTTGGGTAATAATGCGCAAATTACTTAAAAAATTCTTTGTTTTGTCTTACAAATTTTACCGTTTTTTTATGTTTTGTCTTTTTCAAATTTAAATTTGATATTGTTTTATCACGAGAGAAACGAGACGAGACGAGAGAAAGGCTCTATCGAGCGAGAGAAGCGCTTTCTCGTCGAGACGAGAGAACAGTTTTCTCTCGCCCTACGAGACGAGACGAGATAGGCCACTCTCTCGTCTCGTCTTGTCTCGCGGCATCACTAGGAGTGAGAAGCGTTCTTGAAAATCTTTAGCTAAAAAGAGATATCACACGATAATAGATCCCTGAAACGAAGTGAAGCAAGTATAAAATAACTTAAATCAGCCCAATTTGCGCAACGCACACCGTGACGTCACAAAGTAGGGCGGTGCATACCAATCTTTCAAATCTTAGATATAGAGAAGCAATTACGATACTAAACGTGTTTACACTTTTGTATTACTCTTTTACGACATATGTCAAACTCGAGCTAGTCAGTTTTGGTGATAATAAATGCCATTTTTTAAAATAGGGTGATTTAATTAATATAAAAACATTTTCATTCCATCAATCTCTAAATATAAAATCATTAAATTAAAATTAATTAAAATATGACTTAAAGAGTAATATCACAAAATAGTGTTCATGTTATGTCTCTACCTACTTCATTCTCTATGATCAAACTCTAATCAAGCTGTCAAATTCTAAAAAACAACATAATATAAGAATTTTAATTCTGTATGTGTTTATTAAAAGCAAAATTTAAATAAAACTGCGACTTTAATAAATTGAAAGTATGTTTGTCAATTCAACAATTGTTACCGAAAAACGTCAGGTAAAAAAAATACTTTTATTTTTGAGGTTATGCTGATTTCCAAATAACAGTTTTATTTTGTTTTTGTTCCAGAGTCTATAAAATATATCCAGGAATATATAGAGAATATACCCAACTATGCATTGAGAAATTTTTTTTGTTTCCAACAAAAGACAAAGTTTTAAAAAAGTATGAAAATTTTATTATATATTTTATTAAGGGCCAGTCTTTTGACCAAGTTGAAAGTAACAAGTAACTACTTGCTGATTAAACTATAGGACTATTCTTTGTTAATCTCTCAAGTAAAGTTACATGTAACTTTACTCAGAGGTGAAAAGATCGACCATTAAACAAGGATAATTTCTTGACTATAGTACAATTTTATATTAATAAAGGTTTATTTTGTAGCTTGGCCCTTGACATACTTATAAACAGTGTCGACTGATATATGGCACTGAGGATTTTATAAACTTACATTTCATATTTTAAGACGATATAAAATATAAATATTGCACTGGCCTAAATTAATTCAAGAAACTTAATAGTTGTGTCTATGTTAGGTATATCATGAAGGATAAATTAAATATGTTTTGATATCTATTTGGAAGATAAACTATGTAGACATAGTGCAGTTTTATATAGGTTATATTTTTAAAATCGGCTCATCGAGTCCTTTTCAGGGTATTCTGTACCATGTATAGTGATGTCACAATATAAGTTGACTTAAAAAAAGGTAACGCTCTGTTCAGTGTTTAAAATATTTACAACAGTACCTGAGTAACCTCTTGGACGAGACAAGATGAACTCGCGCATTTTAATTATTTTTTTGTGCTTTCTTATAAATATTACAAGCGGGTTTCGGGTTTTAATAGTTTCGCCGTTACCGTCTAGAAGCCATTATAATCATTGTCGAGCATTAGTTGATGGCCTAATTAAAGCTGGACACAATGTGACTTTTGTTACACCCTTTGAAGACAAACCTCCACCGGGAAATGGGTCTTTCAAAGTTGTCAATTTGGCGAACTCTATGGCCCCATGTTAGTATTCTAATTTTAATTCGAGAGACGCTAAAATGGTGATTCCTACCTTATCGAGACTAAGAATCCCAAGGGTAAACTCGTAGCGTAACAAAAACGAGAAATGATTTAACTTGGAACGAAATACCGAAAGCGGATAGTAGTATTAGCACGTTGAATTTTTTGGTTTGTGAAGCATTGGCATTAGTTAGGTTAAACCATGTGATGATTTGCACAAGCCTTGATTTTTAAAACCATTTTTTATCGCCTTTTGATTAGGGCTTAAAAACTGGTTCGAGCAATTTATCCAATAATAATTGGCCTCTTTACCTCTTAAGCCTGCTCATGTAAAATATTTGGGCTCCTTACTTCTCCTTTTTATATTCTAATAATAAAGGACAGAAGGATGAGTATTGCAACTATGTTAAAAGAAATAAATTGGCTTTCAAATCAGAATTATGTTCAGTACATGACTGATATTTATTTATAAAATAAAAATGACATAGTACCATCGCATCAGATCTATTAGAAAAATTTCAATATAATTCGCAATATCACAACTATAATACAAGAAACCAATCTGACCTTCATGTACGGCAAGCCATCACTAAAAGTTCCAAAAATACAATTTTCATTAAAGGTTTAAAAAAATTTAATAGACTGCCTACAGAAATTAAAAAAAAAACAATAAATGTATTCAAAAGTAACCTCAAACAATACTTGAGAAATAAATAGAACGGATATACTTTCTTGTGATAATACTCTTTAAACCTGCCCTTTTTAGGTATTTCCCTTAATTTATTGTTATTTTACCCCTCGCTTTTTTCCGCATTTATTATAGATTATTTGTTTTGAGATCATGTACTTTATTTAAAAAAATTACTTGATGTTATATTAATACCACTTACTATGTTTATATTAATAATAGTTTTGTGAAGATAGGTTATAGCAACTTATAGCCCCAAAATTATTTTTGTGTTAAAGTAGATCCATAAAGAGCAATGTAATTTACAAAGGCCTTCTTTCAACTTACAAATATATGACAACTTTATAATTAAAATGAAAAAATAAACAAAATACCTTGGTATTATAAATGATCCAAATTTGAAATGAGCATTATATCTTACCTCTTTTTTATATAATAAAAAAGTGCTTTGTATAAGAATATTATATTATATGTCTTGCTGTACTTTTATTTATGGAAAGCCTGAATTAAGATATTTATTATTTGCAATAAATATCAAAAGAAGTATACATTTTTAAATAATTTGACATTTAAGAGCCATTGACATATCACAGTTGACATCTTGATACTTGACAGGCACAGTCAAGCATTATTTTGATTCTTGTCAAATAAAATAGCCAATTAATTATTCTATGGGGTTGCGACAGAGAAATTTGATGAAGGTGTTTTTGTGGCTAGGGGCGAAATAGTAGTACGCTTAATAACACCACCATAAGAAGTTATTTCTAAGAAACTGCTTATATATTTTTCTTAAATTGGCAGGCTTGGCGACTAATTTCGAATGAAAATTGCCTCCAAAATGGCTATATGGTTGCAAGCACGAAGGTAGCAACCCGCCTTAGAAATTTCACCTTTACTATCAACAGCTGTGTTTTGACAGGTTGTTAGAGAATGTTTGCAATTTATGGAATGTGAAGAATGTTAGGAATTTTAACGTCAGAAATAATTGAAATTCCTAAAATTGTTCACATAAGGAATGCATAGGCGGATTTTAAGAAAATTGTTATTAAAGTAGTTAGGATGAACCGAAATTTCTGAAAATCAATAGGGTTCTAAGTTAGAAGTAATTATTCAAGAAAATCAAAACCGCAAGTCAATCAGAACTTTCGTTCTAGAGTTATCGTGCTGGCATACTTACATACAGACGACCAGACGAAAACATTTTTTTTTATTTTCGGATTCAGAATGATCAGAAACATGAAAAAAAGTTTTAAAAAATGGGGGTCAGAAAATGTTTTCGTCTGCACGAATGCAATACTGAGGCCCCATAGGAAGGGCCTCAGTAAAATAAAATTGATATTTTATTAGTCTGCGGTTAAGGATGAAATTATGAATGTCCTAATACTGTCAATGTAATCGGCAGGATACATTTTAACTTCATGTTACGTGCACTTCCTATTATCTAAACAATTTTAATCTTTTGATCCTTAACAAGTAACTTTTAAAGGTAATTTTGGATTTTTTTGAGACGATTCTAAGGTATCCCTGACATAGAAAATAAAAAAACGACAGATCAGAAAATAACATTTTTTTATGAACCCTTTTAAAAAAAAAAACTATTTTCGTTATTTCAACTATTTCAAAAGTTACAAGATTTCAGAAAGGTAGAAAATATAATGCAATACCCGGTATAAATAATATTTAATAATAATAATAATAATAATAATAATAATAATAATAATAATAATAATAATAATAATAATAATAATAATAATAATAATAATAATAATAATAATAATAATAATAATAATAATAATAATAATAATAATAATAATAATAATAATAATAATAATAATAATAATAATAATAATAATAATAATAATAATAATAATAATAATAATAATAATAATAATAATAATAATAATAATAATAATAATAATAATAATAATAATAATATTAATAATAATAATAATAATAATAATAATAATAATAATAATAATAATAATAATAATAATAATAATAATAATAATAATAATAATAATAATAATAATAATAATAATAATAATTAATAATAATAATAATAATAATAATAATAATAATAATGTAATTCTGAGAGTTTAAAGCGGGTTTGATAGAAGTTTAAATTTAACACTGTAAGTCAATTGTAATTTTGAACATTTTCAGATAATTTGTTAATGAAAGTTCTTAGATAATATTTAAATTAAAACATTTTAAATAGGTTTCTGCTTGTATGTTAACAATAAGTTAATTTCATAAGTTTCCATAAAGTACAATAAGTTTATTTTTTCAAGTGATTATTTAATAGGAATCAAATATATCCGCTCCTAGACTTATTTCTTTTTCTAGCATAAGTTAGGTACAAATAACACTTTAACCTGTCCTAAAGAGAACGACTTGCTAGATCAAATAGGGTGTTTTTCGACCCCAAAGAGAAAATAGTCGCAATCAAATATCTCGGTTCCTAGACATAAAAATATATTTATTTTTTTAGCATAGGGTAGGTACAAATACCACTTTCAAAATCTGTTAAAGAGT
>OV651815.1:4251913-4289809 GCA_927349885.1 Psylliodes chrysocephalus
CACTAATTTGTTCCGTGGTTTGGCTGGAACTCAAACTATTGGGCTTATAGTAGTTACGTAGTGGGACTTCAACCCTACAGTCTGTAAAGCGCGTATGATCATACCAGCTAGTGTACGGCTCTACTATCTGTTTTATTTTTCTTTCCATGTTAGCTTTACATATGTATCCTATTTTACAGAGCTTCGTGTTAACAAACGTTTATGCACTATATCTTGTTAATAACTGATTGGCCTGTCATTATAAACATTACGATTCAATTGTTGTTTACTTTTCCGCGTTTTGTCTACTAGTGAATCATATAATTTGTGAAGTGCCTTCAGCACTTTGACCAAAATTCGGTGGCGCTCATATACCTGGACTTTATAGCTGACCTTGAAAAACAATATTTTAAGGAAACTCACCCCTGATTCTTCTCTGAGCTAGAATACTATTTTGAAGCCTACATTATTCTGGGTCTAACAACGGCTTTGGCCTTTTAATTCAAAATAAAAAGTAATTATAAGCGCACCTTGGCACTTTTATCGCTAGCCCCTCCACCGTTAAAATACTAGGGTAGCGAAGGCACGGGGTGGATGTAATAATAGGTTGATTTTTTTCAAATTTTTTTCTTCAAACGTTTTCGGGATCTCGATTTTTGAAAAATTCAGAGATATTTTTTTCAAACGCTTATAACTTTGCGTAAAATGATATGAATGAAATTTTCATAGAAACAAAAATCTTTGTTTTCAAACATACTTTTCGTAAAAAGTATCAAAAAAAATATTTTGAACCAAGCTTCTATTAGAATTTTAACTCAAGCAAAAATTATCGATTTACAAAAAACACCTACCGATCGATTTTCCTCAAAATTTTTCTCAACAAACTGTCACCTATTCTACAACTTTTTCGGCCATGCTTATAGTGGGACAACGATGGGATTTATTTTTTTTTTTCGATTTTTCAATTTTGACATTTCAGATTTTTGTGATAGAAAATGTCTATGCTCAGGATTTACTGTTAATAATTATTTGATACAATTATCATGGTAATTATCACATTTTATTTTAGAAGAAAGATTATTATTAACTCACATCTATTTCTTACACGTTTAAATATTTTATAATTCCGAGATTCAACGTGTAATGAAAATTCTTTAAATTTCAAAGATTATTTTCCATCTGGAAATGACACAATCATATAAGTAAAATCTGCTAACCGCATATTAGGCTACGTAGTAAGGAAAAGCGCTATATTTACTAGTATAAATACTAAAACTTCTTTATTATAGTTTAGTTAGGACTAAGCTGAAAAACGCTTCTCTAATTTGGTATAGAGAGTCTCAATATGCAATGAAAGAAGTTAAAAAGGTTCAAAACAAAATACAAATACACCTTGTTGGACCAGACTCTAATAAGGTTAACTCAGTTGAGAAAAAATTATATCTTCGGACAGTAGGCATTGTCTAAACTCGATGATGTTCCTCTATAACATTGTTACTCAAAGTGTGCTCCGGGGAGCCCTTGGGCCCCGCAAAGCCTTTGTGGGACTCCGCGAAAAAAATAATAGTCATAATAAAAAAAAAGAAGCAGTACTATCGCCACAAAAGGGAGGGACCTGGCTTGAGGACCTTTTTCTTAGAAGTCATTAACCCATTAAAGCCCACGGCAAAAAAGTTCGATTTTTTAATAATTTGCTGTATTTGTGTTTAAAGTATTTCCAAATATTAATAAAAAATATATCTTTAGATAAAAAGTGGCGATCTATGAATAGATCACTGGGCAAATTCATTATATATTTAAAACACATTTAATTTCCAAACAGCAATCTTATTTATAAAAACTAAAAGTTTATTGTTAACACATAAAACATAAACGGTCTTATAAACGTAACTTATAGTGAAAACACTTATTTTTGATGGTAAAAAGGCAAACAATTTGCACATATAGTAACATCACATTTTTAAACAGAGATTTTTGGGTCTGTCTTACAACCTGTTCTTTGACATATTCTTTGGCCATCACGATATTGCAATAAAATGACCATCAAAACGCATATCTACAGGAGCTACTGTAGCTTTGGTTTATCTTTTAACACACGATGTGAGCTTTATATAAGGAACTGCAACTGCTCTACGAAATTCTAGAGAGTTTATTGCTTCGCGACCATGTAAGTATCTGTATAAATCTAGGTATTAGTAAGTGCCATATCCATATTGCAAATAAACATTGGCCCAATACCATTTTTTTCGCGTATCTAGATACCATATTCACCAATACGCCAGTCATGATGGTCAACACCACCCAGACATTTATTATAGTTTTGGTTGCGGCACTCAATCCTTTGCTTAGTTTCACGTTTCCAGCGGCTTGCCTTAGCTAAAGGTTTGGTCGTCATAATTAGTTGTCACTATCACGCACCTGTTGTCATGCCAACGTACCATGAGAACATCAGACATGGTGTCATACCTATAATCAAAGGAACCCGAAATTCTTTACTTAGTTCTTCTGACGACTTCATTGGACATTTATCTGTTCTATTATTACGTACTGTTCTTGTTGCTTTAAATCCAATATATTTAAAGTGAACCAATAGGTCTTGATTCGTAAAGAAGTTATAAAAAATTACTATGTGCTTACTTGAAGTTGACACACAAGACAGCAATTCTGTCACCACTCTTGACCCTAAAGTTAGACCTGTTTGATTTTTGCCCTCTTTACCAGTATAAAAATATAAACTTAAAGCAATACCCATTGGAAACACAAAGCATCCATAACTTGTGGCCAAATCTAATGGGTTTTCCTCTCATAAATTGCTTCAAACCATGATGCCCATAGTATTTGACAATCATTTCGTCATTTGACAAATATGGTAAAAATTCTGAATCGTTGGAATTTCTCATTTATTTTTTAATAATATGGTCGAACTTTATAAGCTCTGTCTCCTTTATCAATTTTATCAGTATCTGTAGAATGTAGCATTGATTTTATTTTGAAATACCTATTTCGTAACATTCCGGATTGTACAATAGCAACACCCAAGTCTGCATCCGTAGACCAGTACATTCTTTCGGATGAAACTAGAAAAAAGAAGTATACCAATATACCAATATACTTTAGTTCATCAATATCTAAAATAAAAGATATATCATTTTTTTATGCGGTGAGCGTAGCGCAAGGTTTGTTCCTTCATATATTCGAAAATCGCTATCAAAAAGTGAATATTTAGGATCACACTTTTTCCATTTTGCTAGCACGTTAGAAAGTCGCAATTTTTTTGGAGCTTGTTGATACTTCATTATCTTCATTGTAGAATTGCAACTCCAACTGGCCGGGAACATCCTTTATTTCCGCTATACCTAATTCGTCATCCTCAACTTCGTCTTCATCAGTAACATAATCTGGATCCGGAGGTAAAACTACGATATCTGAATTCGGACCATCCTCATCAATAATAAAATTAGGATCGTTAACAATATCTTCCAGCTCTTGCATAGACAGTGCTCTTTTTGAATCCATCCTCTGTAAAAAAGTTTTGTATATCTTTTTAATAATATTATTATTACTTTCAAATATTAGTTATATTATATTTACTATAATACAGGGTGTTTCCTAACCTCTCTGACAAAAGAAAGCATGATAATTGTTACCTAAATTAAAGACGAAAATTTGGTATAAATTTTTTTTAAAATATCGCTTTGTTTTCGAAGTACAGGGTGTTGAAAATATCAAAAAAAATTAAAACGTTTTCATTTTATTAATAATTAGTGGCAAACGATATTCCAATAATACATATTTGGTACACATAAAAAGGGGTGCTAGTACTTTACTTTGTGTCTATTTTAAACTTTTTAATTAGTTCATTGGCGGAGATCCGGGTAACGAGTATTATTTATTTTTGCGAAAGTATGCTACTCGTTATCTAAATGTCCGCCACTGAACTAATTAAAAAGTTTAAAATTTACCCAAAGTTAAGTACTTAAACCAGTTATTACGTGTACCAAATATCGCTGGAATATCGTTTGCCACTAATTATTAATAAAAAGAAATCGCATCAAATTTTTATTTCTTCAACACCCGGTATTTCGAAAACAAAGCGACTTTCTAAAAAAAATTATACCTCATTTTTGTCTTAAAATTGTGTTTAGGGCTTCGTGAAATATTTCTCGAAATATTTCTCTTTTCAAAAAGGTTCCGTCGCCAAAAAAGTTTGAGGAAAACTGCTCTAAAGTGTTCTAAACTGCTCTATAACAATATAAATGCACGTGATATATTATCTTTAATACAATTAAACGTTCCACCATGTAGAGTACGCTCATCAGTTATCCCTTTATATTTTACGACTACTAGAGCTCCTCTTGTAAACATGTTGAGACTAGCCAACCAGTTCAATCTGTATATACGAGTAGATTTCGACTGGACAGCGACTAAGATAATTTTCCGTCGAATTATACTGAATCACATATTAAATATCTGTATAGAAATTGTATTTATATTTCATTAAAGTCAATTTCTTAATTTGGTCTCAAATTTGGTCTTCTAAAATGTTACAAAACTTACACATACATTTTAATTTTTATATTTATTTTTGTTATATTTAAAAGGCTACTTATTGCATTTAAAAAATGCAAGTCTGCCAAAAATTAACAAGACAGCGTAACGAAAAAGGAATTGGGATAGGGCGATAAATGGAAAAAGCTGAGAAAATAATAAGGCATGTATTTCATAAATCAATTGAAGCACCAGCACCTACATATCACCATTTATTCTGAGAACAAAAACAATGAAAGCTGAGATGTTAGCCGAATCTACAATGAGGCAAGAAATTAAAAAATATGAGATAATGAACCAAATAAGAAGGAGGTAGAATAGTATAAACTTAACTTACCATTTGGAAAAAGAAAATAAATTAAAATGTCTATTGAAATATCAAACAAAAGAAGGTTGGTTACATAAAAACAGATTTTGTTTTGAAATTAACCTAGTAATTATTATATTCTGGTCCTTATTTTCTATTATAAATCTGCACAACATAATCAAAACACAATACACTAAAAAATACTTTACTTGAAAACTAAATTTCTCAAGCAAACACCCTACAACAAGCGATTAAGAATAAATTATATGATTTTCTATTTTTATAAATAAATATGTAAATGAAATAAATAAAGTTATGCAACTAACAATGCATGAAAGTAATATTGGTTACATAGATGTTAGTAATGTTTTACCTTACACAATTTTATAAATAATCTAGTCAAACTTAGAAAAAATATTGCATGTAGCTCGTTACGAAATACCGCTTTGTTCAACTCGTTCATTTTGCAGGATCTCGCTATGCTCATTTAAAAAAGATTAAGTTGTTACATAAAATAAGGTATTTTGTAAATGGTTACATAAAAAAACGAATTTTAATCAGTATGTTAAAAAACGTTTAAACCGATTTCAATGAAATTTTCATTTTTTTGATAACCCAATGAAGTATCTTTGAGACGCATTAGCGTGTATCCTAAATTTTCAAAGACGTGCAAATGTGACAAGTTTTCTATCGGAAACGAAGCGTTTCTGGACATATGTGTATTTAGTAAACCATTTTTATTTTAATCCCTAGTACCCCTAAAAGTTTTTCTGTAAATTTACGTATACAGATATATTATTGCAGTGAAGCAAATCATAAAGTAATTTTTCAGTATTAAATTAATAGTTTTTGTAGTAACTAATTATTTTAACACTTCAATCAAATTTACATAATTAAGGCACATCTTACAATTATTCTACTCATAATTCAAACAACTGTACCACTTTTAAGAAATAATGTTGATGAGAGGACTATTACAAATTCTATATCAGAATAAGACTTAATAACGTCCAATTCCCTTAAATTACTACTTAATTTCATTTTTTAAACACCACATTTCCTCTCTTGCACTTAATCCAATTCAGATTCATCACATATATACTTTATATCTGTATTGTACAGGGTGTACACACGAAACTAATTTAATATTTTTTATGGATTAATTTCAATAATTAAACATAGATTTAACCAAAACAGCTGTTTTTCTTGTATTTACTGAATTGGTATCTGATAACACTACAGATTATTATACCGCAGACGTTTATAAAGGGAGCCGTTTGGGTCCTCTTCAAATTAAGTCATTTTTTTATTCACTTAATCATCTACAGACTATTGGCTTATTGGGTTTTACTCAACGTTATTTCATAGTACTCAGATCCTAGACTATGTTTTGTAGGTTTTTGAGTTAGCTAGTGCTTTTCCAAGAGTAAGATACGCTAATTCGCAGTCGCAGACTGTTGTTTCTAGTTCCTGCTATGCCCATTCATCAGGTATTCAATAGAATACAATTATTTCTTACAAAAAACATCTTTTTTATTTTATTATTTGTTAATATTGGTGAATAACAGTATTAATTATTACTGTGATTTATTAGGTCCATTATACACACCAATTTTGTCCAGGGGTCCATTTAGTGGTCGTGAGTCCTGTTATTCTCTATTCCTATGGATAGAGAGTAGTATAGATAGATCTCCTATGAAGTTCTTCCACGTGCTTTTTTTTACAATTATTATGCAATTATGTTTTCCTTAAAATGAAGTCTTTTATGAAACCTAGCACTGTATAGTTTAGAACTCACAAATTTGTATCTGGTCTCTTTTCTAAACCTATTTTGTTGTGTCTTCATTTTTTATTCTTTAAAATGGGAACAATAAAGTAAACAATCTGAATCATTTTTGTTAATTTAAATATGTTTTAATTTTAAAATAAGTCCACCCTGTATTCCGAAACACAAGGCGCCAATTACTTCATTACTAATCGAGTTGGCTGGTCGCACATCAGACGACAGCTGTCAAACGATGATGTCACTTCCTGTCAATGATCGGCTTATTGGTTGGATCGCGTTTGGCGGTGCTATATTCGTATATTATCTGCTTTACTCAGCTTTGATCCCATTATACTTAATAATAATATGCTTAAATTGATGCATCGTGCCAAGCTGTTCATTGTTTGCCACTTGTGATCGTGTAGGTGTTAGTACGAACGTTGTTGTTTTGTTTCTTGACTATATTATTATTGCTTGGATATTTAGTTAAATTGGATAAGATACATTTAGAAGGTAAATGGGGAGTTGGTCTAAAATTTATTTTAAAATCGAAAAATTAAGAAATGTTAAGTTCAAACCATTGTTTATTATAATATCGGATAACAGTAAAATTTGATATTAAAAAATGATCATAATAGAATATTATAAAAAATATTAGGAAAATTTAAAAATTATACAGGACTAAAGCTACAAAAAATTCGTAAAACCCGAGTTGGGATTAGATTTTATACATTAAATAAAAAACTAGATTACAGGATGTATAAGCTTCTTCGATCTATTGTTTAGAATATTGTTATGGTCCATTAAGAATGGTGAGTTTAATTCCAACTTACCAAGCACATTTCTTCAATTTTTGTTTGATTTGTCGTTAAACCGTAGTGTACAGAAAGTTATTCCATTCCATTTTTGCATTAATATATTTTTCTCTGTAAAGAGTATAATAGGTTTACTTAAATAAAAAACTTTTTAATATTTATTCAAATTTAAAAAAAAATGTTCCAAAATCCATCTCACCAAATTTTTGTCTGTCCGTCTGTCCGTCTGTCCGTCTGTCCATCTGTCTGTCTGTCTGTCTGTCTGTCTGTCTGTCTGTCTGTCTGCCTGCCTGTCTGTCTGTCTGTCTGTCTGTCTGTCTGTCTGTCTGTCTGTCTGTCTGTCTGTCTGTCTGTCTGTCCGTCTGTCCGTCTGTCCGTCTGTCCGTCTGTCCGTCTGTCCGTCTGTCCGTCTGTCCGTCTGTCCGTCTGTCCGTCTGTCCGTCTGTCCGTCTGTCCGTCTGTCCGTCTGTCCGTCTGTCCGTCTGTCCGTCTGTCCGTCTGTCCGTCTGTCCGTCTGTCCGTCTGTCCGTCTGTCCGTCTGTCCGTCTGTCCGTCTGTCCGTCTGTCCGTCTGTCCGTCTGTCCGTCTGTCCGTCTGTCCGTCTGTCCGTCTGTCCGTCTGTCCGTCTGTCCGTCTGTCCGTCTGTCCGTCTGTCCGTCTGTCCGTCTGTCCGTCTGTCCGTCTGTCCGTCTGTCCGTCTGTCCGTCTGTCCGTCTGTCCGTCTGTCCGTCTGTCCGTCTGTCCGTCTGTCCGTCTGTCCGTCTGTCCGTCTGTCCGTCTGTCCGTCTGTCCGTCTGTCCGTCTGTCCGTCTGTCCGTCTGTCCGTCTGTCCGTCTGTCCGTCTGTCCGTCTGTCCGTCTGTCCGTCTGTCCGTCTGTCCGTCTGTCCGTCTGTCCGTCTGTCCGTCTGTCCGTCTGTCCGTCTGTCCGTCTGTCCGTCTGTCCGTCTGTCCGTCTGTCCGTCTGTCCGTCTGTCCGTCTGTCCGTCTGTCCGTCTGTCCGTCTGTCCGTCTGTCCGTCTGTCCGTCTGTCCGTCTGTCCGTCTGTCCGTCTGTCCGTCTGTCCGTCTGTCCGTCTGTCCGTCTGTCCGTCTGTCCGTCTGTCCGTCTGTCCGTCTGTCCGTCTGTCCGTCTGTCCGTCTGTCCGTCTGTCCGTCTGTCCGTCTGTCCGTCTGTCCGTCTGTCCGTCTGTCCGTCTGTCCGTCTGTCCGTCTGTCCGTCTGTCCGTCTGTCCGTCTGTCCGTCTGTCAGTCTGTCAGTCTGTCCGTCTGTCCGTCTGTCCGTCTGTCCGTCTGTCCGTCTGTCCGTCTGTCCGTCTGTCCGTCTGTCCGTCTGTCCGTCTGTCCGTCTGTCCGTCTGTCCGTCTGTCCGTCTGTCCGTCTGTCCGTCTGTCCGTCTGTCCGTCTGTCCGTCTGTCCGTCTGTCCGTCTGTCCGTCTGTCCGTCTGTCCGTTTGTCCGTCTGTCCGTCCGTCCGTCCGTCCGTCCGTCCGTCCGTCCGTCCGTCCGTCCGTCCGTCCGTCCGTCCGTCCGTCCGTCCGTCCGTCCGTCCGTCCGTCCGTCCGTCCGTCCGTCCGTCCGTCCGTCCGTCCGTCCGTCCGTCCGTCCGTCCGTCCGTCCGTCCGTCCGTCCGTCCGTCCGTCCGTCCGTCCGTCCGTCCGTCCGTCCGTCCGTCCGTCCGTCCGTCCGTCCGTCCGTCCGTCCGTCCGTCCGTCCGTCCGTCCGTCCGTCCGTCCGTCCGTCCGTCCGTCCGTCCGTCCGTCCGTCCGTCCGTCCGTCCGTCCGTCTGTCCGTCTGTCCGTCTGTCCGTCTGTCCGTCTGTCCGTCTGTCCGTCTGTCCGTCTGTCCGTCTGTCCGTCTGTCCGTCTGTCCGTCTGTCCGTCTGTCCGTCTGTCCGTCTGTCCGTCTGTCCGTCTGTCCGTCTGTCCGTCTGTCCGTCTGTCCGTCTGTCCGTCTGTCCGTCTGTCCGTCTGTCCGTCTGTCCGTCTGTCCGTCTGTCCGTCTGTCCGTCTGTCCGTCTGTCCGTCTGTCCGTCTGTTCGTCTGTCCGTCTGTCCGTCTGTCCGTCTGTCCGTCTGTCCGTCTGTTCGTCTGTCCGTCTGTCCGTCTGTCCGTCTGTCCGTCTGTCCGTCTGTCCGTCTGTCCGTCTGTCCGTCTGTCCGTCTGTCCGTCTGTCCGTCTGTCCGTCTGTCCGTCTGTCCGTCTGTCCGTCTGTCCGTCTGTCCGTCTGTCCGTCTGTCCGTCTGTCCGTCTGTCCGTCTGTCCGTCTGTCCGTCTGTCCGTCTGTCCGTCTGTCCGTCTGTCCGTCTGTCCGTCTGTCCGTCTGTCCGTCTGTCCGTCTGTCCGTCTGTCCGTCTGTCCGTCTGTCCGTCTGTCCGTCTGTCCGTCTGTCCGTCTGTCCGTCTGTCCGTCTGTCCGTCTGTCCGTCTGTCCGTCTGTCCGTCTGTCCGTCTGTCCGTCTGTCCGTCTGTCCGTCTGTCCGTCTGTCCGTCTGTCCGTCTGTCCGTCTGTCCGTCTGTCCGTCTGTCCGTCTGTCCGTCTGTCCGTCTGTCCGTCTGTCCGTCTGTCCGTCTGTCCGTCTGTCCGTCTGTCCGTCTGTCCGTCTGTCCGTCTGTCCGTCTGTCCGTCTGTCCGTCTGTCCGTCTGTCCGTCTGTCCGTCTGTCCGTCTGTCCGTCTGTCCGTCTGTCCGTCTGTCCGTCTGTCCGTCTGTCCGTCTGTCCGTCTGTCCGTCTGTCCGTCTGTCCGTCTGTCCGTCTGTCCGTCTGTCCGTCTGTCCTTCCTTCTGGCCGATTACACATTTTTTCTCAGCACAGTAAGTTAAACACAAAAAATAATATCAACTTGAAATTTTTGAAAAAATCAAGCTTCATAAGGGAATGAAGCCAATAAAGAGGATTTAAAAAAATAATAAATCAAAAACGAAAAGCGATATCAACATAAAATTTCTAGCATTTGGTCATTGCTCTGTTTTTAGACTTGTTGACGAGCTAAGAGGGATTATCAAATTAAGAGAATGCACAATGGGCCCTATGAGCCTTAAATGCCCATTCTCCACACCTTACATGTACAAAGAAGGATTTAGGTATTTTTATCCGATTATATCCTACAGTTATTTTTTTATTCTTTAACAAAATTCTAAGGTAAAATTACCATAAAGCGGAAAAATTGTACAAAATATAACTTAAACCAGCCAATTAATTAAATCTGCCGAATTCGCTTCGGCATACAAAAAGGAAATTTTTCATTTCTACATTGAAATTCCCTGACATCAGACATCAGAAAATAGCAAACGAAAAATGAAAAATATAAGTGTATCGGTGGCATAGGCATCCCCATCTCATTACATTAATAATTTATCTTTTTAGGAATCCAAACCGATTCATCCGATTCGGAAATACGAAACATGAAGAGTGTTTTTATTGTATGGGGAAATTCAAGAACACTTGTGTTGGTTCGCGAGGAGGTACGGACTTATTGAAAATGCCTCTACATCATATCTGATTTATTTTCTTTTCAATAAAAACCACTCCAGAATTCCAAATGGTATAACTCCGCGTATCTTTTGCCTTTTCGCTACGTCCTCGATGGTTGGAATTCGGATACACCGTTAAAAATAGAGTTAGTTGCTAGACATTCATTATAGAATTTGTAAGTTTTCAACAAGTTGATCTATACAAAATTTGTTAGATATTAAAATTGATTTATGATAATATTTACAAATACCTATGAAAAATGTATGTCTAAGAGATTTCTACACTTTTTTTTGTAATGTTAAGAGTCATCTTCCAATCGATCCTTTACTTAAAATTGTCAGGGGGGTGCGGGCGGTTGCAAATTTCACACTTGACGAAGGCGGGTCAGTAGATTGTTTATCCCGTTCCTACTAAAAGCACTATTGGAGTGAGAAACTATTCGATCTCCTCCAAAAGACTTGTCAGGACAGGATATAGTTTATTTACGTACGGTGCAATTTGTTCATTATTTATATTTGATTGTGGTTGTGTCGTATTATTTAAAGACGTTTAAAATAATTTAGATATGGGTAAGTTACAAAAGAAAAGAGAACCACTTTGTCGTAGGGGAAATAAGATCCATCTAAGATTAAGTAGAAAGTACAAAAAACAGTGTAAACATTTTCCTTCAAGAAAAGAGATAAAAAATAAAACTAATTTTTTAATTGCAGTTTACAACAATTACGACATCAAAAAATGATTCTGGAGAATCTAGCTGTAACAAAATTGAAAGTGAGGTTTAGCTGATTACTTTTTAAACAAAATCTGTACGTAAAAAGGGGGTTTTTAGGGGGTTTCACATTAAAAAAAAAACAATAAAAATAGAAATCATAGATTTAAACCAAATTTTGCAAAAATATTTAGTAGTAGATCATTATTTATAAGATTTTCAATTTGTCAATAGTAGTATCCTTCCAATGTCGAATCCGAGCTTAAAGTAAATTGGTTTTTTCTATTTTTTGCGAAGCGTATTTGTTGGTTTCTTGTACCGTAATATTCATATTATCGTCATCCACAAACAGCAAAAAAAAATCAATAGGCTGGTTATCATGCATACCTGAGATATTCTTATTTATATTCAACCCTTGCTCGAAAACAGTGAAATGTTTTAAATTGTCCCCGGTTACCTCATTCCAGTTCAACACTGTAGAAGCACTAGGTATTTCATCACCTGTATCACTATCCCACTCAAAGTTTCTATTAACACGTTCAATTGTTTCATCTATTAGATTAGTTGGACTGCTAACAGGATTAGTTTCCATGTCGTCAGCACGATTTTTGTTTTAACGCTTTTGATTTGTACTTTAAATGATGTACTGGGTTGACATATGTTAGTAGAGTTATTAGAAGCGTTAAGCACCTTTTTCTTCTTTTTTTATTGAACAGGAGACGAAGAATAATAAGATGATTCGGAATAATCCCTACTTTCGATATAACTCTCCGATGAATACTCAAACACCTCTTCATCTGACAATATATCCAATAGTTCTTGTAGTTTTCTTTGATTCTTTTCATAATCTCGCATTTTCTCTATTTTACTACTACACAGTTACTACGATAACAAGTCGATGCGAACTAAACAATACACTGATTAGACCTTAGATGATTAGACTCAACCGTGTCATTACAATATGCAGGTCTATTCTAGCAAATTTGCGAGGCACGTGTGCATCGCATGGCCTCAACTTAACAATTTTATTTCTTAGACCGTGTGATGCACACCTGCCTCGCATTTTAAAATCATGTTTAGAAAAAATAATTGCTTTGTTTAAAAAATGCGTTGTTTTTCTACTGCATTTTTATGCGTTTTAAATAAAAAAATAAGAAATGGCCTGGAAGAAGGCAAAACATATTATCATAATGGTGATCAACGTGTTCTATCAACGGGGTCCTATTTGAAAATAAAAAAAAAAACAAAATGGTTATATAAATATGAGATTTGCAATTTCAATAAAGACATTGCTGTGAAGTTTTAGAATAACACCTCCAATTTTCCTACTGATCTATTATTCACTTTGAGGGAAAATACCATAATACTAGTTTTGATTTTTTTTTAAGTAAAAAAAAGCCAAAAGCTGTTAAAGTCAATTTATAATCCTTCTCACGAATCTTCAATAATTTTAGAAGGTCGACTTAAACTTACTAATACGTTTTTCTAAACAATTGACTAAATTCGGTTGTTTTCTTTTAAATATGCTTATATAGAAAGAAGAAAGGAAAGGTCTCATTTCTAATCTACATGTTAAATGTAGCATGTACAATATGACATTTCAAATTACAACCTCCCAAGATACCCAATACAATGTAATAAAGATGCAATGCTAGGTGTAATATCAATCGGCTAAGGATTTGCTCATTTAGAACAAATCAGTTCTTCTCTAGACCTATCGTGTATGTCACAGAGACTTTACAGTCAAATTCACGATGAAATTTCTGACGCTTGGGAGGAAAAGAGTATGCAAAGTTTCGTACGCTTTGCAATTTTTTATTAATAAAAAAATTAAGAATAGAGAATAAATGTTATAAAAACTGGTCTGGCTCTGTAGCAAATATGGAGGAGAATTAGTTAAAAATACAAAACCTGGGCCTTTGATCCTCAGGAAAAAGTAGAGGTATATATTTTTGTTTTTTCTTTGATCGCTACCGGATTTCATTATCAGATGGGAAGAAAACAGTTTTATTTTTATGGAGTGTTTTTTTTTATGAATAGTCTACATAAAAAGTAGTCATTAAAAATTAAATAATTTAGGAACTTTAGAATTTTACTGACCAAGAGCAAGAAATAGTTATTTAAATTCTAGCAAAATCAGATTAGATTAAGGGTGGCAGTTAATAAATCCATACAACATTGGAAAGGTGACAAAAGTTTGTCTATTTCACAAAAAAATCGAAAATTTAAAGAGGGCTATAAACAACTCAATTAGTCACGTGTTTAAGAACACAAAGAATGTAAATCTGATTCTATAAGATATAAGTACAGAAACTGTGAAAGATTTACAATTGACAGGCATGTAATCAAAATTTTTTAAATTTATTTATCATCTTATTATTTTTGTTTTTTTTTTCAGAACTTTACGAAAAGTTGTCCAGTTATAAAAATTACCTTATTCAACACGCTTCTAGTCTCATATATAGGATGTAGAGAGCAACAGTGTGGAGCAATTCAATTCTTTAATAGCGAAATTTATAGGAGGCAAAAGAATTAATTATTGCAAAAAAAGATCTTATCAAAGTAGTTATGAGCTATATTACAAACAGACCTATTTACACCATAAAGAAATATTTTATTAATGGTACAACTGTTACGAAAATTTTATTAAAACTTGACCTGAGGCTTATTGAAAAAAATAGAAGAGCTAAGCCACGAATTTGTCGAAAGTTAGAGTTTACACAAAAAAAAAAATAACGGATGGATGTGAAAGTTACGGTAAGAAATGTGAAAATGTGAAATGTGACAAATTCAGAATATTTAGAAGCTAAAACTAAATTTCTAGAAAAAATAAAAAAAAAATAATGAAGAATTCTTAGAAATAGAAAGCTTAACACGGGAGCAGGCAGTTTGCGATATTTGGATTTTGGAAGTAAGAAAACGTCTGACTGCTTCTATGTTTAGAAGATTATGTAAAAGAAGGTCCACTACTAGTTGTAAGTCGCTAGTAAAAGCTATCTTGCACCCAAAGGTATTTTTCTCAGCGGCTTGCGAATATGGCAGAAAACGAAAAAATAGAGCAATTACAAAAAACCATTGGCAAACCGACTATAAAATGTGGTCTTTTCATAGATGAGGAAAGTTCCTTTTCGGCTGTTACTTTGGATTCCCTAATATATTACAGAGGCATTATCGAAATTAAATATCCATATTTAGCACGGAATATGATGCCTGAAGAAGGTCTTTAAACAAAAATTTTATCTTTTGGTCGAAAAATGGCGACATTTCTAACATGCATAACTGTTATTATGAGGTACAAGGGCAACTGCAAATTTCCAGAAAATCATACTGTGTATTTGTGTTTGGACAACTCACAGTTTAGAAACTGACACCATACAACCTGATCCTGAGTTCTGGGTAAAAAGCATGAAACCAGTTATTAGTCAATTTTATTTTGACTGTATTTTACCGAAAATTATAGATTCTAAAAAATCTAGAAATATGCCTATTAGAGAACCGGAGGCTGTAAAAAAATAAGTAGAAACCTCAGATAAACAAATGAATAATAGATAAGTAACGGTCTGGATGTGTTTGAAGCTAATATGAACCGTTTTATCTATTACTTTCTCTTTCTTCCTGGTCTTTGATGTGATTCGTCTATTTTAAATACCAGCGCCAATTACTCACAACTGTCAACAAGCATTTGGGAACTGTCAGTTTTGTTTGTACATTTTTTGTGATTTTATATTCCCAGGGCACATTTTTAAAGTTTTTAAAGTGTCTAGAATGTTTTTTTAACGAATTTTGTTAGTTGTTAGTCTAAAAATTATTATTCAATGTTTGTTTGCCCTAAAACAAATTTGGAGAAGTTCTACTTCGTTTCAAAGGTAAGTAAATAAAACACATGGGCGGTACACCTATATTGTAAAATATTATTAGTATTTTTTTACGCAGGTTTCTTACAAACTGAAGCAATGGAAATTTGTATTCAAATCCTAGAATTAGAGAAGGTTGAAGTTGATAAAATTAACATAAATTGGAAATATAAAATATATTGGAAACATTTTATATTATTTTGTTATGAATTCTGCTGGAAAAGACGAATTTAAATCTGGAAGCAATTCCTATTTTATTCACTTCTCAACTTGGTCCGTCTTCAAGTAAGTTATAATAATATTATGTAATACAATGCCTAATACAAATTTTTCATACATTATAAACTTGGAGATTAAATTTAAAAAATAAATGCTATATTGTATTCTCCTAGACAAAGTAAAATAAATCTCAGTGCTTTCTGGAAAGAAAACATTTTATGAAAATATAAACTACTCCAAAGTGTTTCTTTTTTCTTAGTAATGAAATGAATTATACTTATAGAATGATTATGTTGTAAATATTTTATAATTCTTTTTAGGGAAAATTTACTTCCTAGTGAATGTAGTGAAAGACAGAGTCTAGAAGAGATTTATAATTATAATATGCACATACTGGATCAGAAAATTTAAGTTGTTCCACCGACATTGCTCCAGAAGCTATAGAATAGGTTATTCAAATTATAAAGAAGACATCTATAAAAATACCCAAATTCAGAGAAAGTTATGCTAAAAATAATAGATACATTTAAAAATGCCCGTTTTTAAAAAAATATTTGTCACATATCATTTTGGAGATTATTAAAATATCTAAAATTCCAAAAACTTTAAAAAAACCTGTTAAAAGTTTATAAATGAGAAGTGTGTTAATCTAGAACAAGTCAAAGGGGGTTATTTTCTAAGTTTCAGCTGAAAATGCATATCAATGAAAGCGCCAAGCAGACTTCTCAACAAAGTTCGATCACCAAAACGACAAGCATGTGATTATGGTATTCTCAGGCTGAAGGACTTCGGTCGATGGCCAGTTGGTTATGCCAATAAAGTACGTCTCAAATGCTAGACGATTTTGCTATTCGTATTTTATTTTAATTTTTGTTGTAATCTGTCATAATATAAATCGTAAATGCTGATTTGTCTAAATATCTAAGGTTAGTATTTGAATGTCATTTTGACATTATTACAATTATAAACTCAATTAGAATATATTAAGGCCAATTTCAGAATTGTAAGGAATCATAAACAATAAACATCATATATTTGCTGACATTTTAATATTCAAGTCATAATATTTAGATATATATTTTAATGTTTGACTTATCTACTTCTAAAAATAAACTTTTTTGAATGCCCTTTACTTTTTTCAAATACGAACAACACAACAAGTAGAGAATACCAAAACGTTTGTGTTTTACACTTTTGCTAGTTGTCGCGTTTATGGAGGGAGCTGAGTGCTTTCAAAAATGCTGGTTAGACAATAGGCCCCCGTTTTAACTCAGCGAAGTAGAAGGTTTCTGTCTAGAATATCTGTCAATATTCGCTTCTAACATATTTATTTAAGAGACCAAAAATTACATGAGTTGAAATGCATCAGAAGCAGTTGAGGTACCTAGGTATCTAGTATGAAACTAAAAATAATTCAATTTGGTGACATACATTTAAATATAATATGTAGCCCATGCACAACTTCGGTTCCTATGGGATTTCCATTATATTTCTTTGAAAATAGACACTCCACTAACCAATTTTGGCCTTTTTTTATTTATAATTACCACCTCTGATACTTTTATATTGTATTTTTTTAATAATTTTATATTGAAATTTTATAATTTAATTATTGTATTGTTTTTCAATTTGCGTTAATTGTATGTTAATACATTTTTGGATGAAGCTTAATTGAGTCATATATAAAACATTTTTATCACACACAAGTTGTACATAGACAAAATTTAATTTATGTGATTTATTAGAATACAGGAGGTTTTTCAGACATACATACCATGTAGGAATAAACTAGCTAGATACTGGCGTCAAATATCTGGAATTATTAATAATTGCTCTCGTGAAAAATGAATGCATGATACGGATTTTCTATTCTTACATAAGTTGTTAAATGGATGTAATATTACTTGCCAGAAGTTACTTGGCTTCGGCCGTAAATTTCTGATTCAGCCGTAAAAGTTCAACTCGATACTTACAGCCTTTGGTACACAAATATCTATTTTAAATCTATAAATGTCATTAAAAATTTATGAAAAATGTATTTCTCATCTGTAAAATTGTTATTTATGATAAAGAAATATTTTAGTTTACAAGAACAAATATAAAACCTGAATCGATAACAAATCAATGAAAATGTTGCTAGAGTTGAGGACGTTTTTATGGAAAATTGTAATGTTACTATTTTACTAATAAAGCTACAGTTAATTTATCTTAGCATTTTATTTAAATATAAATATATTATTCGAATAAAATTAATGCAGCTAGTCAAGGTTTAAAGGCCTCGTCACTTCAAACTTTCTATGCTTCTAGTTTATATGTTTGTAAACAGAGATCTATTGTTTCTATTAGGCTTAACAGTCTCCATTAGATCTTTCTTGGAACAAGATTACAGACTATAAAGGTAAGTTTCAACAAATTTATAGATTGGTGTCTATCCATTATAAATTACTTTCAAAGCTTATAATATGTTTGTTTATTCTTAAGAAATGATAAAATCTATCACATATCTTTTTATTTATATTTTTAAAAATAAGTAACTGCCTTAATTCCTATTTTTTGACATCCCTCGTATATGCTAAATAAATTTAAATTTATCACTTCAAGTGGTAAGAATGCTACCTTTAGGTATATAAGGGAAAAGTAAATTGGATTTTTTTTATTGTTGAGTTTCAGAAATATTAATTTCTCCTGGTTTTAAAATAAGATGAAATGATTAAAACGGACCTGCAAAGGCACCAATCTCACCAGTATTCCTGTGACCTAATGGGTAAATTCAGTTTGGCTTACTTTTTATTTTATATATACAGTTTACTGATATCTACCTATAAACGATATTAACAGTGTAATTATTTGAATTATAAGTATCATTTATTACATTTGAATAAAAAATAGAATTTAATTTTTGTAAAATGAAATTTTATGCATGAGTTGCATTGTTCTTTAAATTTGTTATTGACAAAATATTTACAAAAGAATGCTTTGGGTTCTGATGAAAAAACTATTTGATACGCCCATGGGGACCACGGCTGTCAAAAGTTCGTAGATACTGGCTTCAAACAAAGCCTATGTAAAACTGCGCCCGTAACACATCTATATTTCATTTGTTTATCTGAGGTAGAAACAGAAAGAAAAACCTTAAACAATAACTGCATACCTAGTTTCAAATTTATATTTATTTTTATAAGTACCTACATGTTTAATATTTTCGGTATTGTAGCAACATTGTTGTTGCAATAAAATATTCAAAATGTTTTAAAATATCGTTTTCTCTTTGTTTTTCTATTTTATTGAATATTTAAAATAAATTGATATTGATGTATAGATTATTATTAATTAGACGTAAAAACGGTCTTTTTTCTCTGATTTAATTTTGTAATTTTATAATCAAAAAAGAAGCAAAAAAAACATTTTATACATTTGCACAGAAATTAGCAGATACCCAACTAAATACTTCAATTAATAAGGGGCTTACAACATTTTTTAGTCTTTCCAAAAAGTAAAATACGATCGCATCTATTAGTTTTGTTGTTAATAGATTTCAGTGCGGGGGGCGCCACATTACGGTTAGAAAAATGTAACGTGCAGAGGGTCAGGCCGTGCGCGATTACTAACTTATTTTTTTAACTTTTTTGAAGAAAAAACATTTTAGGACAAAGTTAAAGGTTTGCAGCAGGGATTTATAGAAATAGATTTTCCAAATTATGTCTTATAACGACATTATTAGCGCCTTAAAATACATAATATTGTCACCTTTTCTATTCTGAATAATAGCAATGTTTAAAAAAATTTATTCATTTTGTTCTTATACATCCCTAGAAATACCTTTTTTTTCATCACCTGCACAAGCAGTTATAAGTAATTTAAAAAAAAAGGTATATAATTCCGCACGAGCTTAACCGCTGTTTTTTGCCTAAACATTCAGGCGCTGGATGGCCCTTAAATCTTGAATAACAATAAAGACTGTTTGAAAAATATATTATGGAAGAATATTGTATTATTAATTATTGTAGGTTGAGTTGTTAAAAACTAAATTGTAAAATATTTGTTACCCCTATTTATAAAGTAAGGTAAAACAATAGTTACGAAAAAAAGGTATAAAGTGACAAAAGTGTTGGATTTATAAGAAATGCAAGTTGGTTGAATATAATACTAGAGGTCAATGATAACTACTCAAGGAATTGCAACTAAGCATATCTTAACACTAATGTAGTTATCTATTATGAAATAATATTCATCATGAATTGTATTTTTATATAATATATACAGTGAGGATTTAATTTATGTTTTAAGTGTTTTCACAGGTCAATTTTTATTTTTAACTGCTCGTTTTACGCTAGAATTAAATATACTGAAGACGTCGCCACTTTCGTTTACACGACGTCATCGACTTTTTTAACACAACATATTTTTTTCTCTATTTTTGAATTTCCCAATAATAGACAATTAAAAAAATGTCATTCGTTTCTGAATTAGAGACAATTTTTTTCTCGTAATAGTTTGTAACACGTAATTTGGAGTTATTTTTCTTTCGTGATATCTTGGTCACTTTCGGGTTTGGAATTATTATTTTCTTTTATTTATTGTAAAACGATTTAGATCTCTTTAAACGTGGTCAGAAGTAAAAAAACTTAAAATATGCAAAAAATTTAATAATTATGAGATATAGATTTTGAGTTATTTCTGTGATAAGATTATTATTTATTATTATAATATTGTAAAATAGTCATAATTTTTAAACCAAATTTTTACTGTGTAAATTGATTCTCTTTTACCTAGAAAATATTTTATACCCGAATGAATATTTCAAATGCAAATAGGAGGTATTTGGCATACTCATTCCTAAAAACCTATTTGGTTTTAGTTTGGAGAAATATTCACACCAAATAATACTGGTTTGCCGTTTTAAAGTTTTAACTCGTGAACATATCTATCTGGATATCTGGATAAAACGGACTTTTGGAATATTTCACATAGACGTATTATCTATAATTGAGCGACTGGAAAAGGTAGAAATGCATGTATAGTTAATTGTATTTGAATATCCACTCAGGAATATATACCTATAGTTAAGTATTTACTTTGCTAGGATTTATTTTCGTTACTGGTTTTCGATTAGATTCTAATTTTATACAATTAACTTTAACACAACTTTACCTATATAAGAAATAACTAAATTTAATAATCACAAAATCCACAAAACACATAGGACGGTTTTTATAACAAAATTAAATGGTTCAGTGCCAGAAATTCCTAACCAACAATTACTTAAAAGTGAGTATATAAGTCAAAGCACTTTAACTGTGTCTACTAGACGTAACTTCTTAACCCTAGTGGTAACAACTCCCGAAATACAGGTACGTTTTCACTCGAAATTACCGAACTCACTATAAATTTTCTTGAAATTTCCGAGATCATCACAAAAATCATCACGAAAATCATGGTCTTAATCAACACCGAAATCAACACCGAAATCAACACCGAAATCAACATCGAAATCAACACCGAAATCAACATCGAAATCAACATCGAAATCAACACCGAAATCACTATCAAAATCAATTTGTTACTCAAAACTATAAATGCAGGAACTTGTGGATCAAAACGCAAGTGAAAACAAAAGAAAGGTCGACCAAACAAGCAGTAAGAAGGTTTTCAAAGGTAATTTGAAGACAATTTATAACGAAATCAGGAAATTTTATACAATGATTTCGCCAAAATCACCGAAATCCTATAAAACTAAGAGAAATTTTGGTGAAATCACTAAAATCGAATAAAATAAAGGGTATTTCGGAGAAATCACCGAAACTGTGTAAAATTAAAGTGGATTTCGGCGAAATCACCGAAATCGTTTGAATTTTAGGTGTATTCCGAAATATAGGTACGTTTTGACCATAGTGGTTTAAGCCTCGGTCTAATCTTTCGGTATACATATTGGTACCCGAGGGGTAGGGGAGATCGGTAACGGTTGTAACAAAAATTACATTATATTTTTTTGCCCTTTTAATAATTGAAACATTTTTTTTTTAATAAATATTGTATATTCGTATGAGTGATCTGGTATTTTTAAAGTTAAAAAAAAAATTGAGTCTTTTTAGTTAAAAATTTAAATACACATCGGTGACAAATGTTACAAACGTCAGTTATAATAGGGGTAGGTATCGATTGTAACAAGCATCTTATATCAGAAGATAATTTAAATAAAACAATTGGACCTTTTGATACCGTTTATTGGAAGCCAAAAATAGTTACATAATGTATTTATTGTAGGTATGTTCAAAAATACAGGGTATTTGAAATTTTTTTATATTTAGAATTTATTTTTAAAGTGAATTTAGCGTCTTCTGTGTTGTAAGTTCAAATAATTACTGATCAAAATATTGTACGGGGTTTTTACGAATTAGTTATTTATTATACATATCTTGCTTTAATTACTAAAAACTTTGTTAATAAACATTATTTAAAGTTTAATTTAAAAGCATTTCAAACATATCTTTGAAATATGTTTGAAGAAGACTTCAAATTTACCTAAATTGTCTTTGTAAATACATCTAAGTTTACTAATGTGTCTGCTATTCTCAAGAGTAATTGGTGAATATATAATATTTCACAAGTGAGACTATGTTGAAAATGGAAAAAACGAATCATTCAAGCAAGACTCAATAACACATAGGATTGAGAAAAAAACATTTATGGGTGGTTTGACTATAAACAAAAACACAAACATAATATCGAAAAAAATTTGTAAAATGAAAAATATGAAGAAAAGAAAAAGAAGAACAAGAAGAGGAACCGAATAAAAACAAGGTAAAAGTTACAGTAAACAAAGGAAAAGCAAAATGAAAAATGACTAAGAAGGTTATTAATATCTCCGTAAAGGCAAGGAAAAACTCAGTCTTAACTACAGAATTTTTTTTATATAACAGGGGTGAAGTTCGACTAGTTTCGGTTAGTGACGATCATCAGGTCTGCAAGAAAAGTATGTTGATAAAACGTCATACAGTGTTGAATGGAAATAGTAGGTAAAAATATTTTAATATCTAAAGTAATGATTAAGAAACAATGGTGTTAATGCTAAGTTAATTACGTGAAAATATACTATATTATGATATTCAATTGTTATCAAAGTATGTAACGGCTACCACAAGTGAGATCAAATTTTTAAGTGAATAGACTTAAAACTGATAAATATATCAAAACGTTGTTAAGAGGAACCTAAGTAAGTAATTTTTATTCAATAAGTAACTGATTAATCAAATTCGATCAAAGTAGGAATATAAAATTTTATATTTTACTCTTGGTTACCCCTCAAGTATCAATTTTGTATTTACATTGTAAAAAGAAATACTAGAAGAGAATGTCACGAGCTATTGCAACTTAATAAAGCCGCGGTAACAGCTTTGTCATAGTGTAAAGGCCAGAATAATCCGTAAAGAACAATAAAAAATCTCCAAAAAAGGTAAAACAATGTTCTTGGGGATTAGCTATAGTATGGAGCTGTGGCAAAGACTCTAACCCAGAAGACGATATTCTATAAGTAATTGATGTTATAGTCACCGAAAAAGTAGAAAAACATCTCTGTTGGCGTATCCATTATATTTAAGAAGTCTTCTGAGTGAGACTCAAGAGTAGACACAATGGATGGGAGCAGTCATGGAAGTCAAACTGGAGAAGGGGTGAGGACTCCGTCGGTGAGAGCTCCGGTTTATCTTCCATAGCTGCTCCCATCCGTTGGTGTCTACTCTTGAATTTTGGTCAGAAGATTTCTTACATATACTGAACAAGCTAAATGAGACGTCTTTTTGTCTTTTCGGTGACTATAATATTAATTACCGATAGAATTGATACCTTTTTCGTTTTGAAAACAATAATATCGCCTTCTGGGTTAGAGTATTTGTCACGGCTTTATACTGTAGGTCAGTGCTCCGCAACCTTTCCTCATCTGAGGCACACCAAACTGCTCCCTAGAATTTCGTGGCACACCAAAATCTAAAATATATTTATAGCAGTGGCGTAGCTAGGTCGGGGGTCAGTTCACTCCATGTATACTAATTATTTATGGATGTCCAAACTACCTTAGTTTTTTTTATTGTTTTAAAATGTGAAGAAGCCCCTTTCAGATTTGGGGCATCAAAATTTTCACTCAGGACATAATACATATTTTTTTTTATTTTTTTTTATTATTCAGATAGAATGAAAAATACAAATAGGTACATACATGAGAACTATACTAAATACTAGGTAGGACAGGTAGGTATACTAAATTTACTTCTGTTGACACGTCAATAGTAATAAATATTTTGACATGATGATGACTGATTAATGTGATACCTGCGCTTGCTTCGTTGAACACAAAAGTTTTATATTCGGCTCAATTTTAGACAGCGCAACTCTCATTTCTTGGTCAAGATCTTTTAAGCATGACCGTTTATCATTTTTAATTAATACAAGCGTTGAAAAACTTTGCTCACATAAATATGTTGTAGAAAACGGAAGTAGTGTGAAGATGGCCTTGTCGGTGATGCGTGGATATTCTGTCTTGATGGAAATCCAGAAAACATCTAACGGAACTTCGTCGAATTTAAGTTTTAGGGTCATATCATTACTTAATTCTGTGAACTCCTCTCGAGTTTGCAATGGCAGTGCTTCCGTGGAACTTATTGCATTGGTTGCGAAAGGATTTCGAATCCAATTGTATTGTTCCGTGTTGATAGAATGGAAATAGTATTCAAATTTTTGTTGAAGCATACTTAAATGTTGTTGGGCCAAATCCACAATCAACTGCTTGTTTTCGATCGTACTGTGGTTGGTCCTGTGATACATTTCTAGACATCCTTTTTGCAACTGTTCCTGCCAAAGTTCAAGTTTCTTTTTGAACCCTTGTAATTTATCGGAGCACGTCAATATATTTTCATTCCGTCCTTGCATTTTTTTATTAAGTTCATTCAGATGTTCGAATATATCCGCCATGTATGCAAGTTTGGCTATCCAGTATTCATCATGAAGGTGCTGGCATAGATCGTACATATCTTGACTTGAAAGAAACTCACGCACTTCGTAGTGAAGTTCAAACAGTCGAGCTAAAACTTTTCCCCGGGATAACCAACGAACTTCTGTATAAAACAGTAAGGATTCATGTTCGCTTCCCATTTCTTCACAGAGTATTCCAAAGATTCGCGAATTTAAGGCTCTCGATTTAATTATGTTTATGATCTTAATACATTCATTCATTGTGATCGAAAGCTGTTCGGGCAAATTTTTGACCATCAATGCTTCTCGATGTATGCAGCAATGTGTAATTTGTATTGACGGATTTTTTTGTTTTACACAAGATACAAAACCTTTCTTACTGCCCATCATTGCAGCAGCACCATCTGTACAAATAGCAACGCAATTGGTCCACTGAATATTATGTATTTTAAAAAAATTATCAGTTACTTGGAAAATTTGTTCACCGGTAGTTCTCTCTGGAACCTCCTTACAAAATAAATAATGTTCTTTAATAGAGTCCTCGTCAACGAAACGTACAATAGCCATCAGTTGTGCTTTATTTTTAATATCGGTTGATTCGTCGATTTGAAGCGCAAAAATTCCAGCCGAAATGATTTTTTTAATTAGTGTTCCCAAAATATCACTTGACATATCTTGGATACGTCTTTTAACAGTATCGGCCGACAAAGAAACTTTACTCACGTCCTTAACTTCGTTTGGCCCAAGCATAAGTCTAACAATTTCCATGCATGCTGGTTTAATAAGCGTTTCACCGATAGTGTGCGGTTTTTTTTGTTGTGCAATTAATTTTGCAACAAGGTAGCTTGCTTCTAATGCCTTTTCAGAAACCGTAACCGCCGATTTCATAAACTGCTTTTGTTTCTTATTTTGATCCAAGCGCCGTTGGAAAAATTGAATGTCTTTTTTGACGCAACTGGGATGATTTGTGATCAAATGACGGTTTAGTTTGCTGGGTACCATTGCTTCATTTGACAACTGTTCACCGCAAATGACGCATTCAGGCTTTGGAGCCGCTTCGTCGCCACACCAAGTGAAACCATATCGAAGGTAGTCTTGATTGTACTTCCTTTTCAGCACCTTTTTTGCTCTTTTTGCAGCACTTATGCTGGAGCTTGTGCTAGGTTCTTCGTCATCTGCTCGTGATTTCAGCAAAAATTTATCCATATTTGAAGCACTATAGTTATTTATAAAAGTAGATACTGCAACAAAACTTAGTCCAGTTCACTTATTTATAAGGCACAAGAATTTATTTATATAGCAATTCACTATTTATTTCACTCTACGATTTATTTGTTTGCCCGCGTATTTATCTGATTCACTTGACTATTCGACTCTCTCTGAGTCTCTGAACGACGACAGGCGCGCTTATATAGGCAGTGGCGATGTTCAGGAAAACATCGAGTCGCGCCTCGAACGGCACGGATCTTTCTAGTTTAGTCGCCTTCGAGAATCAAGCCGCCGCGCCGCGCCGATAGACGGATAGACGTTTACCATCGGCGCTGTTGTCAGATTGCTTTATTTTTCGCGGGTCTCGCTACAATACGAATCTGATTCGTATTGTCTGCAAGAGCGGCACACCTCAAGTCGGCTTACGGCACACCAGTGTGCCGCGGCACACCGGTTGCGGAGCACTGCTGTAGGTCATCTCCAAAAACATTGTTTCACCGTTTTTGGAGATTATATATTGTCCTTCACGGATAACTCTCGCCTTCCGACTGTGACAAAGCTGTTACAACGGCCTTTTTATTGTACGTATCATACTGCTACATAAAAGGTAAAAAAGTAGTAAAATATAAAAGTTAATATCCCTCCTTTGATCGAATTCAAATAATCAGTTACTTATTGAATAATAATTAATTACTTACTAAGTTTCCTCTTTGCAACGGGTTGATATATTAATTTATTAGTTTTAAGTCGATCGTTGTTTACTCAAAAAATGTTTGTCATTTGTAGTAGCTCTATATACTTTGATAACAATTGAATGTCATAATATTGTATATTTTCACCTTATTAACTTAGTATTAAGGCACCATTTCTAGGTCTTCTAAAAATATTTCAAACTCATCTAGGTTTTTTGCTATACTTTGAATATTAGGTATTGTGGATAATTTTAATATTTGGATTATTATTATTATTTATTTAAAATACTTGTTTTATCTCGCTAGAGCTACATAATTGAAATGTGTATATTTTTTGTACGTTAAAATTTCCAATATTCATTTTATAATATGTTGTGTATATTAAATTATTATAAAATACATTACAATTAAAAACTAATCTAAGAAGTATGCAATACGAATAAATAATCTGGATAAAATTAGATAATACTCAATCATCCAATTTTAAATACACAATTTTTTTTTAATATACTGATAAAGACATTAATGATCTATACTACCTACTTAGAAACGAAAATATTATTGGATCAGATTTCACTAGTTTTAGGCACAAAAAATTTAAGAAAAAGCTAGAGAAAATTTTACCAGTACTCTGCTTTATTTCTTCCAAATTCGTTTTATTTATTTAGTTCTTTTTGGTGTGTTCCCCTTGTAGTTGTTTGGGAACTACTTGAATTTGTTCTTGGTCTAGGTGTAGTGCAGTTTTTCTTATGTTCTTCTACCTTCTTGTTTTTGAGGGGTATGTCTTCTTGTTTCTCCGCTGCTGATATTTCTACAATAGCTACTTCTTTAACTTTTTCTCCTATGTCTTTCTTGTAGGAATCAATTACAGATATTTGTTTTAATTCTGTTTCTTCAACGTTTGGCTCGGGATTGATGATTTTGGTAGCTCTAGTAAGTATTTGCGGTGTTTTTAATGTAAATGTTTGCAAACTATCTTGAAAAAAAGTTTGATTCATAATTGGGGTTTATGATGCGCTACTTATCTTGTCTACCATGTTCTTCTTACATAGAATTACCACCAATTACAATTCATAGCAAGTCTGATATGAATACTAATATGGAAGTAGGAGGTACGCAACAAAAGGAAGTTTTAGAGTTGGTTTTAGAAGCTGCCACATTCAATACAATTTCTGAATTTACTAATCCACAGCAGGAACCACATTCATCATCTGAAGCACAAAACACATCTCAAGCAATACAACAACCTTTATTGCAACTACCTCCAACATAAGTATAAAAGCCTCCATAAATAGTATCTACGTCTGCACAAGCAATCAGAAAATCAAAACGAAAATATTTAGAAAATTAGAAAAAACGTCAATTTGTCCGAGTAAAAAAACAACTTTTGACCAGAAAGCACCATCCGGTTTGGTTTGTTCAAAAATAAAAAAGGAAATTACACGAAAAAATATAAAACCAACCCAAAAAATAGACTGTAAGAGAATCAAACCAAAAAAGCAAAACGAAATAAAATTTAAGTGGAAGGATGTAGCGTTTTTTCATGAAGTAAACGCTGATTCTGTCAACTGTTTTTCCTTACCCACTTCTGTAATATCTCCTCTAGAATACTTTGAAAGGTTTTTCGATGACTATACGATTAATTTAATAGTAGAAGGTATAAATTTATATTCCACCACACACAGAGGAAACTCTTTGGCTACGAAATAAAAGACGTTTTTGCTATTGAGCTTCTAATTGCAGTCATTATTGATGAAAAATAAAATAATAGGGCGCCCAACTGCTCAAAATAAACCAATAAAAGTTATCAAAAAATCGAAGATTATACCTTTACAAGAAGTTCGGTATAATCAAATTGGACACAATTTAAATTTTTCCACAAAAGGTCGATGTAAATTGTGCACAACTGGACAAACAACGGCCAAATGCGTAAAATGTGATGTTTGTTTGTGTGCCTTAGAAAAAAGGAACTGTTTCTTTACTTTTCATAACAAATAATGATTTATTTTCCTTCTTGTTTATTTAATTTTTTTGATAAATTATTTGTATTTTATTACATTGCAATAAAATTGACATTTGATTTTGATTTTTTATATATAAAAAAACATTTAATTTGCACTTTATACTAAACGCTATATGTAATAGATATGCGGGTTATCTCTCCACATACGTTATTTAGTGTTTGCGAAATTATAGGTACTGAGCGGTGAATCCCGGAAGATTCATTCGCGGTTTCGTACTCTCGTGATTCAGTTACACTCTTATTTTTATTTAAAAAACTTCCTAATGCAAGATTTAATTTTGTCCATTAGAGGGATAAATGAAAGAAGAAGAAAATTTTAAAAAATGACGACTAACAGGAAAAGATAAAATAAGAAGGTCAGGGCTGCTGCACCTACAGATTTTGCAAAAAAAGAAAAGATTTTTATGTAACGGTTTCAGTAGGATTTCTCTTGTATGTAGTTTAATCCGGGATTTTTTGAACAACGATATGTACGCCACACTTTGACCAATACTACTATCGTCAGTAAAAAGAATAAAAATCTGGCGGTACGGTTCATATATTTGAAAGACAGAGAGAAGAAACATATCCACCCTTAATGTTTACTATACGAAAAATCGCGAAATTAATATTCGTCAATATGGAATAAATTAAAAGCGGCGAAAGATAGGGATCACACAAATTAGCAAGAAAATTTGTAGTCAATGATTTGGAACGAAACTCCTTCGCCAAATCTGTAAATTAAGATTGCTTTCACTTAGTCTCTCTCGATTTGGTTTGCTTCGGAGGAAATATGTTAAAATTAATCTAGCTTTCAATATTGAACCGGCCGAGAATATAAATTTTCTGATATTATTCGCTTTATATCTTTCTAGAAATTTAATATCATTCTGGTTGTGTGCAGGGGCGGTTACGGGGCATTGAAAAGGGGGTGATGCTGGTGATAGAAATGCAAATTTGTTAACGGAAATTGTCTGTTGGAAATGAAACGAGAAAATGTTTCAAATGTAAATATATAGATAAAATACGTTTAACTTATTTTTAAACAATTTTAATTTATAATTTTATTGAACTTAAGATTTTTTCAGTTTCTAGAACTAAAAAAGTTTGTGTTGGACTTTTGTTAGAAATAATAAAGAACCCCGCACAAATCTTATTTAAATTGGCTCCCTGTCAAATTGGATATGCTGTTCGTTTCGACATCCTGAGCAAAAGTCTTAATGGACACAAAGCTCAATTTTGCTTATTTTGGTTTCTATGGAGCTCCAAAGCTCCACGGATTGACCATTATTTACTACTCAAACAGGCAATCTCCTTGAAAGTTTAGTATTTGCTGCATAAAAAAAGAAGTACCTTCTTATGTTTTCGGGGTCGGTGCATTTAGATCCAATGCTAATATAATAATATTGACAGTTGACAGCTGTTAACTAGCAGTCAAACAACAGGCAATAATCAAAAAATTCACATGTAAATATCTGTTTTTGAGGCAGCTGAGTTCAAAATTGATGTTAACAACTCGATATTGATAGTGGACAGCCGTGAACTAACTGTCAAACACTATGTGACAATCAAAACTGACAAAATTCAGGAGTAAATAGATGTTCCCGAGTTCAAAATTGATGACAAAAAGACGATATTGACAGTGATCAGCTGTCAATTAACTGTCAAACAGCATGTGACAATCAAAATTAATAAAATCCACATGTAAATGTATGTTTTTGAGATCGTTAATTTCAAAACTAATGGTAAGAAAAACGATATTTTAAAAACAAGTGAATCTTGCTTGCTGCCACCTCATTGTTCCTCTAACTTGACACATTATCATACACGGTCAAATATTTAATTAACGATATTACTCAACTGTCAATATCGTCTTTTTGGTATCAAATTACATTCAGGCAACCTTAAAGACATATGCTTACATCTCAATTTTATCAATTTCAATTGTTACATACTGTTTGTCAGTTAGTTGACAGCTGTCAACTGCCAATATCCAGTTGATAACATCAGTTTTGAACTTACCAACCTAAAAAACAGATATTTACATGTGGATTTTATCAATTTTGTTAAATGCTTGTGACTTGACAGTTATTTGACAGCTGTAAAATATGAATATCGTTTTTTTACCATCAGTTCTGAACTCAGCAACCTCAAAGACATCTATTTACTCCTGAATTTTGTCAATTTTGATTGTCACATACCGTTTGACAGTTATTTGACAGCTGTCAACTGTCAATATAGAGTTGTTAACATCAGTTTTGAACATATTTACATGTGAATTTTATCAATTTTTATTATTGCTTGTTATTTGATAGCTTTCAACCGTCAATATTATTATATTGGCATTGGATTTGAATGCATGGACCCCGAAAACATAAGAAGGTACTTCTTTTTTAACACAGCAAATACTAAACTTTAGTGGAGATTACCTTTTTAAGTAGTAAATAATGGTCAATCCGTGGAGCTTTGGAGCTCCGTAAAAGCCAAAATAAGCAAAATTGAGCTTTGTGCCCATTGCGACTTTTGCTCAGGATGCCGAAATGAACAACATATCCAAATTTCAGTTAATTTAACCGGGAGCCAATTTCCATAAGATTTGTGCGGGGTTCTTTGTAGTAATTTATTATTGATTTTTGTCTTTGGGAACATCCGTCTTGAAATATCTTTGTAATTACCAATTAAAACATTACTTCAGTTTCTTCATCTTCTTGCTATGTGTGTTTCGTCAAAATAATGCAACTCTTTCGCGTACGGACGTAGGTTAGTTTACGGGTAATTATTTTTGACTCCCGGTTATTATACACATGAATCCATTTGTATTACTTTTTAAAATATTTCATTATTCTTATAGCTAATGTTACTTGCGTATTTCTTTGAAAAGCTTATTTTGCCGAACATTTTTTTCTTGATCTGCATGAGTTCGTGCTTCTTTTGACCTTTTCTTAGTTATTTCTGTTATATATCATTCTTTTTATTTCATTTAGCTTATTTTCTCTCCTTTTCCTATCTTAGCTACCGTTTTACTTATTGGCTATTTTCTAGTTTATTTGTAATTGGTTCATGATTTAATCATCTAATTTCTCTATATCAGAGGTTCTCAAACTTTTTTGGTGACGGGACCCTTTTGAAAATCAAAATATTTGACGGAGCTCTAAAATAATAAAAATATTTTTTAAACTTTATATTGGAATATTAAGATAGGTTTTATTTTACTCTGCAACCTTATTGTGCTCCTATAGTATTTTTTTATGACTAGTATTTTCGCGAAGCCCTCACAGAGGCTTTGCGAAGCCCTAGGGCTCCGCGGAGCACACTTTGAGAACCGCTGCTTTATATCTATTAACCTAATAACAACTGCTTGGAGTTGTGTCATTAATACAGTAGAAAAATGTTTGTCATTGAGCAATGTATTATGCAGGTCAGAAGTATGAAAATGTCCATTTTTCTTTTTAAAAAGAAACTTGTCAGTCAGATTTATAAGATAGAAGAGATTATTGTATTTAAGTCACAGAGCGACGGTACTTGTAGTTACAGTTAGCATTCGTATATGTGTAGTCTCACAACTAGTTTTTTCGGTCTGTATAGTATTTTTGATATATTGATGAAATAAAGTTTTGATTGATTGTATTTTTAATTTACTGTCACCATTAAAGTTTTATTTATTTATTTATTTTTTCCCTATTTATTTGAAGAAGCTCTACAGAAAATAAATTCCAAATGACTTACAGATGTTATATACAAAAATTACAAAGCTATTCGCTCCGTGCGAAGTCATGGAAAGGGAAGCAAAAGCCATATTAGCGCTAGCTGCGGATAATTCGTGCATTTTATTGCGATATTTTGTAATTTTGGCATATCAAATACACGTATACATTTTATTTTTTTTTCAAAAAAGTAGGTACAAACAATACAATAAGCAACCGGAGTTGCTGTGTTGACAATTGTACAAATACTAGCAAAAAAAAACAGTGAAACTTATATAAAAAATTTCAGTAGCAAAGTGGAAATTAAATCAAAGAAATAAATGGATAGATTTACAATAAGAAGAAAAATTACCTTTATTTTTGTAATAATAACAGTAATGCTGTAAATAGTAGACATCAGAAACTTGAAAGGTTTTAAATAAACAATAAATTATCATTTTACGATGTTCTCTAATGTCCCTTTATTTTTAAATGTTCATTCAACAAGGACTAGATTTCAAGATTTCTGCCTTTGATTATTATATGTGGATGGAATGTAATTTTGTGACTTACTGATGAGAAACCAGTTTTAATCATTCATTCTATGTTTTCTTTCGAACAAAAATGAAAATATAAATAGCGATCCTTTTTTTATACATTTTAACTTCATGCTAATATTAAATGGTATTTTTTTATTTTGACAGAACAGGCTAATTCTTCAATGACAACTTATTGGACTTAGGCAACTTCTCACACAATTTGTAGTAAATACTGTTGCCTGCCTATATTTTATTATTGATTTTCATTGATTATACATAATTTTCTTTAATTTAAGCGTTAAAAATATATAATAATAATAAATTAATGTTTTACTTGTTTTACAAATCCATATACTTTTATTAAAACTAACATATATACTTTTTAATTACGAATTCTATTAAAAATTGTATTTGTCAGTATACACAGAAATAGTCCATTAATACCAAAACAAATTGGCGCTGCGGTCGCGCACGGAGCGAATAGAAGTACACAACTAACAATTTACATATGTATAAATAAAAAACTTTTATACTATTGATAAAGCCCGTTTCAATCCTGTTAGACTTAGTTGAAAAATATCCATATCACTGAAATAACTATTATAATTGCGAACGAGCATTCCTATTCGCTCCGTGCGCGACAGCAGCGCCAATTTGTTTTGGTATTAAAGGACTATTTCTGCCTAACTGACAAATACAATTTTTAATAGAATTCGTAAATAAAAAGTATATATGTTAGTTTTAATAAAAGTATATGGATTTGTAAAACAAGTAAAACATTAATTTATTGTTATTATATATTTCTCCCGCTTAAATTAAAGAAAATTAAGTAAAATCAATAAAAATTAATAATAAAATATAGACAGGCAACAGTATTTACTGGAGAATATATGAGAATTTGCCTAAGTCTAATTAGTTGTTATTGAAGAATTAGCCTATTCTGTCAAAATAAAAAAAATACCATTTAATAATAGAGAGTTATTGCAAGTTCAGTTAAGATCTGTCACTATTAGCGCCGCTCTTATTTTGACATCTGAGCATGCCCAAATCATTAACTTTAATAAAGAGTGTGCATGTCCTTAATAAGAGTGTTATTGCAAGTTCACTTATGGTCAGTCACTATTAGTGCTGCTCTTATTTTGACATCTAAGCATGTGCAGATGTTTATGTTCTAAAACTAACTTTATTAAAGATTGGGCCTGTCCTTAATTGTGGATGTTTAAGGGCAGCAGGTAGTGGCGACTTTATAGCTTTCGGATGCGCTCGTCGACATTCGTATCCGTTAGAAGTTTTTTAATATTAAATACTTAATATAATCGTCATTTAAACCTTATAAGGTTAGAATAAGTATAAGGACGAGGATTCTAATGTCAACATTTCAGGTTTGCAATAAGTCTGATTTTAGCATGGAATTTATTTGACTCTAATTACGATGTCACTATTAGTGGCTGGCTTTATAGAAATTTGCAATACCTCTCTATTAAGGACAAGCACAATCTTTATTAAAGTTAGTGATCTGCGCATGCTCAGATGTCAAAATAAGAGCGGCACTAATAGTGACTGACCTTAAGTGAACTTGCAATAACTCTCTATTAGCGTGAAGTTAAAATGTATAAAAAAGGATTTTTATTTATATTTTCATTTTTGTTCGAAAGAAAACAGAATGCATTATTAAAACTGGTTTCCCATCAGTAAGTCACAAAATTGCATTCCAGCCACATATTATAATCAAAGCAAGAAATCTTGAAATCTAGTCCTTGCTGAATAAACATTTAAGAATAAAGGGATATTAAAGAACATCGTAAAATGATAATTTATTGTTTATTTAAAACCTTTTAAGTTTCTGATGTCTACTATTTCCAGCATTACTGTTATTATCACAAAAATAAAGGTAATTTTTCTTCTTATTGTACACCAATCCATTTATTTCTTTGACTTAATTTCCACTTTGCTAGTGAAATTTTTTATATAAGTTTCACTTTTTTTTTCCTAGTACTTGTTCAATTTTCAACACAGCAACTCCGGTTGCTTATTGTGTTGTTTTTACCTACTTTTTTGAAAAAAAAAGTTAAATGTATACGTGTATTTGATATGCCAAAATTACAAAATATCGTCCTAAAATGCACGAATTATCCGCAGCTAGCGCTAGTATCGCTTTTGCTTCCCTTTCCATGACTTCGCACGGAGCGAATAACTGCATTCCTGCCATAATTAGTTCTATGTGTTTGTTCATGAAATAACGGTTGATTCCTAGTCAAACAAACTGGCACATGAAGCATCACATCTTCTAATAAAACTTGAGCGTCAGTTATAGAGTGAATTATTTTATATAAAAATAGCAGCATATCAGTTTTTCCTTGGTTGACCTATAGTCCTGTCCTTGCGACTTGTCAAAGCAATAACACAACTAAAACAACATGATGACCTTTTTTTTAGAACATTGTGGCCCGTGTAGCATAACAAACAGATTTATATGGCCCGGAGGAAAAAAAGGTTGAGTACAGCTTCTTTAATCCCTTTTTTAAATCCTTTTGGCTTAACAGGTGTATCTGAAGGACTAAGTTTGCGCATGGGCTCAATATTAAAATAATCTCTGACAGATGTATTCTCAAGAAACCAACTTGTACCAAAGAAATGAAATTACTAGATGCCCAATATCACAATATAGCACCAGGAAAATTTACGGTGAATGGAAATATTAATATAGGTAATCCCCTTAAAACATATTTCATTAACTGCATATTCTGGGAAGACAACTTAGCTAGAAATAAAAAAAAATAATGTCCAAATCACATTATTAATATGAAACTGTGATTAAATTGTGTATCAAAAAAACTTGATATGGAATATTTCACTTTTAAAAAGCATACAAGACAATATTTTGGACTATTTTTTAACAGTTTATTGTTTTCTTATCCATATCAAAGACAGGCAACTTAAAAATGTCTTTATAATATTGAAATAGATCAAAAATAGGTAGTCCGAATAAAAATTAAACAATTGCTTCTACCTAAAATTTGGTAAAAAGTTGTGCTTATTTATCAATTAATAAAATTTTTAGGGAGGATTAAAAATATAAATTGTGTAATAAAGCATTAAGACCTGAAATTTTAATTATTAAAAAACAAGCACTATTTTTGACCCATTTTTAAGTAAAAGCAATTACTTAATTTTTATTTACAATACCCAACGTGATTTATAGCTCAGATGAATAAATAAACTTAATAATGTGTCAAGATTTGTTTGTACTTTCAACCCATTGACGATTTTCAAATTAAGTGATTTTGTGATACTTTTGTTTATTTTAAACCGACTTCAAAAAAGGAGGAGGTTCTCAATTCGTCGCAAGATTTTTTTTTTGTATGTTCAGCGATAATTCTTTAACACGATGTTCCATGTCAATGATTCTTTTTTTGTTAGAAAGGGAGTACTTCAGGGGTGGTCCCATATAAATTTGGTCAAAATCTAAAAATTGGGTCCATGAGAAAATCCTCAAACTCTTCATTTTTTATGTATATTTAGTGATAATGCTTTACCACCTTGTCCGATTTATATGATTCTTTTTTTATTAGTAAGGGGGGCCTCAGGGGTGGTCCTATATAAATTTGGTTAAGATATGGTAATGGTATCTGCACGTTTTTGAAGTCGGTTTTTTTAATTTTTAAGTTTACGTACTGTCGGGATTCTGCTTAGTCTAGAATTTGTGTTACTACAAACTTCAGACTCAAAACTGTACAACAACGTTAGAATATAAATATTCTAAGACAAAAACCTAGTGTTCCAACACAACCAAAACTATTCACAAACAATCGACCTGTGTACTATCAAATCAGTTCCTGGGTCTGAATAGGAATGAATTGTTAAGATGCAATAACCTGAACATTTCGCGATTGTAATTATATTAATTGTATCTATAATCTCTGACAGCTTTGATTTATCTTTTTCAATCGCGTTTAGTCTTCATAGTTTTTGTTCGTTATAATTTATTTTATTTGGTGGTTTATTATTGTCTTTTGAATTTATTAAAAATGTGTTACAATATAACCGATATTATAATGCTTCAGTATGAGTAAATGTAAAACCAGTATCTACTCCAAAAGACAAAGGCTGTGACGAACTAGAAAAATAATCAGATTTTCCATATAGGCAAGCAGTTGGTGTTCTTTTGTACTTAATGGTTAGTATACGTCCATATATAGCCTATTCTGTTGGCAATCTTGCAAGGACTCTAAATAATCCAATAAATGGTGACTGTGTCATGGTTAAAAGAATATTTAGATACCTACAAGACACCTTAAATATTGGTCTTCCATGCGGATCTGGTTACACAGACGAGATTTTGGGTGGTTCCAGCAACATTGATAATAGTGAAAATATTTCTACAGGACGTTCTACTACAGGCGTATTAAGAGCTATTTCAACTGCAGAGGCAGCAAGCGAGAGTGCCAAAGAACTTATTTGGCTAAAAAGACTGTATGAAAAGTTAACTGGTTTAAAGTAAACAAATTAGCTATCAAACTAGCGCAGAATCTGGAATTTCATAGAAAGACGAAACATATCAGAACAAGGCATTGTTTCTAATAAAACCATTAAGCGAGTTAAAGAGAATACCTTTCGATTCACTGATAGACACATAATTTGTTACATGAAAATTTTTAGGTGTTTCTAATGTAGTTTGATACCCTGAAGTCAAATCTGAAAACATAATTTTTCTATCACCCACAGATATTCTGTAACCTGCTGCTTTAGATTTTACAATACGTAAAATTTCATATTATTGCATCATCTCATATTTTCATATGATCAGGGATCTATTCGGTTTAGACCAGTTTATGCCTGCTTGTTCGAAGTAAACAGTAAACATTTTATTTAAGAAAATTTATCAGTAGACTAACGGTATCCGAATCGGTTACGTTTTCTGTGTTTGGAGAGCAAAACGTTTTTAAGTTCACACTCTATTACGTTTTTTAAATTACTGTGTTTAAGATTTTTAGGTACAATGCCTAGGCAGTGCGTAAATACTCTAAACAGTTTTTGTTATGTGTGCGGAGAACTAACTTTTAAATCGCAAAAACATAATTTAACTCCGCTTGTGCTAAAAGCTTACGAACTGTATTTTGGTGTTAGAGTTGGGGACCAAGA